>CAWUFW010018513.1:0-218681 GCA_963921515.1 Calotriton arnoldi
CGATTTATCAGCACTTTAGCGCCGCAAAGGTGGCAATAGATTTATCGCCCTATTCTCAAGCTGGTGCAAACTGCCGATATCGCCAATTTTCCAGCGATAGCTGGCGCAAAAAATATCGCCACGGATGAGAGCGACAACTAACACTAATGATATGCAGAGTAGGCGTACCTGTGCAAAAACACACAAAAACACCACTTCGCGATATTCTCAACGACCAGCCAGATCTGCGATGCGACCCAAAAACAGGCGATAAGGTGCATTAGCAGCAGGGATTTAACACCTGCCTTTTACTGGTGTAAAGCAGGATGACAACCTGCAGCATGAAAGGAAGCCCAGGGCAGAGCCACATCTGAAGACCAACACATGTCATGGAGCTACTAATCATGCAGCTTGGAGACCCAAGAGGGCCACAACACCCACCGCCACCACCCCCAGGACCACCCCCACCCCCAGGACCACCCCCCTGGACCACCACAGAGGCAGCGCAGAACAAGACAGCGGACCTTCCGAAAACGCATCAGCCTCACAGACTTAACGCCAGAGGATGTCATTGCCCACTACAGGCTCAAAAGGACAACCATCCTCCGCATCATGACCCACATTGCCCACAGGCTGACGGTACCAACACAGCGGACAACCAACATCCCTCCGCAGACAAAGCTGCTGGCTGTGCTGCACCTGTTGGCCTCTGGTACCTTCCAACCAACAACTGCCAGAGTCGGAGGAGTCTCACAGCCAGCCCTATCAAAGTTCCTCACACCTGTCTTGGATGCCATCATCAGCTTCATACCCCAGCACCTTCACTTCCCCCACACTGCGCAGGAACAGCTGGAGACCAAGCAAGGCTTCTACGCCATAGCTGGATTCCCGCACGTGTTGGGGGCAATCGACTGCACACATGTCCTACTTGTGCCCCCTGCAGACACTGCACACAATTACCACAACAGGAAGCACACGCATTCCATCAATGTGCAGGCAATAGTGGACCACCGGGGACTGTTCACCAATGTCGTCGCCAACTTCCCAGGCAGTGTGCATGATTCATACATCTTCCGACAGTCCATCATCAACCAGCGCTTTCAGGATGGCACCTATGGAAATGGACTGCTCGTTGGTAAGTACCAACGGAACACACCACACACCTCAATTCCACAATCACACAATGCACAACTGTGGGAATGGACACATAACAAAATCACATTCAACATGCCAACCAACATGCACACCTGCCAGACACAACAACACAAGTAACCGTGGTAAGAGGGGCAAGAAATGTGGACAAACCATACACTAAGGCATAGCCCCTCTGCCACACATTTGCAGATGTGGGGAGAGGTGGGAACCACGATTGTGCGAAGGAGGCAATGGACCTATGAATAACAATGTACACAATGCCAAGTGTGGCGGTGATGTGCTGGACAGTCTTGAGTATGCAGAGCACAGACATGTCCATGTGGACACATACTGCTGGAGTCTGTAGTGTCGTGGACAGTGGACGCAACCATGTCATCACAGGCAGTGGGGAACACCTTGGACAAGTAGCCATGTCGGCCCCCTGTAAGCGTAAGCGTAGTGGGCAGGGCCGGCGCACGCCAGTCCAGCGTAGGGGAGTGACTAAATAGGCCGGGGCTCAGGGAGTGGTTCACTTTCGGGACGGCCACCGAAGTAACAACTGCATGTGGCTCTGTGTCCACCATATCCTGACCATAGGCCTACACACACGTGGCCGACCACCTACAATGGGCAAAGTCACACTGGCAACGAGGTGGCTACGTCCCACGCCACCCGGCGCACATCTCGTCTTCGCCTGCAGTGGCGTGTCTGCCAGGGTGGCGTACCTCACCCTGCCACGAGGCCGCCGTCGTGACCGGTGGTGCCTGCGCGATCCTGTGCGCCTGCCGCACCCCAGCCCGCTGATTCCCAGACCCGACCTGCGCCCAGCAGTGAATGCCCACCCCTGCGCACCCAGGCCTCACTGCTCACCTGCCGCCACCGGCATCTCTCCAAGAGGGCCCACCACGTGCCGGTGCAATCTCCAAGGCCGGGCGCCGTAAGCTTAGCAGCCTCCTCAGCCGATCGCTGGATTCTGCGGGACAGGCCCCCAGCGCACCCAGCGGCACCGCACCGCGGAGTTGCAAGTTGGCTACTGCTGCCTTCTGACCACACTGCGGTACAGCAAGTAACAGACACATCCTTTCCAGTCTGCCCCTCCAGTCCTGCACACCCGCTCAGCTCTTCCGGTGGGCCGAACTCAGTGCACCACAAGTCACCGTCCAGCCTCCAGCATTATAGCATGATGCACACCCGCTCAGCTCTTCCGGTGGGCCTACCTCAGTGCACCGCAAGTCATCGCCACGTGGCGGTTGGCCCGTGCCGGACGCAGGGCCTCAGGTGCCACTAACTCAGTGCACCACAAGTCACCGTCCAGCCACCAGGCCTGCTGCATCATCAAAGGCTGCACACCCGCTCAGCTCTTCCGGTGGGCCGAACTCAATGCACCGCAAGTAATTGTCCCGAGGGGCTACCCCACAAGTCCGCCTCCAGTAGCCAACAGCATGTCCTCGGTAACGCCAGTGGAGCCCTTCACAGTCACGGGGCCACCCCCGTCCCAGGCATGCCGCCGGGAAGCCTGGGTAGATCGCCTGGAGACGTACTCTGAAGCGCACAACATCCCAGCGCCGCGGCGGCGGTGCACGCTTGTGAGGAGTGCGGAGAAATGGCCCGGGGCTCTGGGCGTGGTTCAATTCTGGGCTCTGGGCGTGGTTCAGTTCCGGGATGGCCACAAAAGTGACTATGGCGTGTGTCTCCGTAGTAGTGTCTGCGCCACCCGGCCTGTAATCAACAATGTTGCAATGTAGCATGCACCAGGAGGGCGGCCTCGCCCGAATGGATTAATAAAGGAGCGCGAGACCGCTCGGGGTCTCGGCTCATACATGCCAACTGTTGTGTGTGTTTCTACATTGCCGCAGCCTGAACCAAAGGCCTAGCCTCAATATCAGCGCGAGTTCAGCCAGGCCAGAACTCCACATCTGTGTCCGCCCTATCCTTACCATGGGCCTACACACACGTGGCCGCCCGCCTTCAACGGCCAACATTACAGTCTTGCTGTCAGTCCTGCGGACATGCGCAGACAGGCATGACAATGGTGTGCCGTAGGAGTGCAAGTGATGCAACCGCGCAGCACACACAAGTAAATAGGCACGGTGGGAGGGAGGAGCAGCTGTGAGGCTACGTAATACACATTGTCCTACCACATTTACCAGCAGCAATACATGGCTAACATGAATCCCAAGGTCGCACAAATCACACACCACGAAACTTGCATGTCTGCCAACACAGCATGCAGAACCACCAGTTAACACTAATCTCACTTACCTCTCACAGGTGATCAAGGATATGCACTCTGCCCGTGGATGATGACACCCATCCGAGACCCGAACACCCCGGCCCAGAGGCAGTACAATGTGGCCCACAAACGCACCAGGGGTATTGTTGAACGCACATTTGGCGTGTTGAAATCACGTTACAGGTGCCTGGACATCACCGGTGGAAGACTCTTGTACAGCCCAGAAATAGTGTGCAAGATGATCACTGCATGTTGTGTATTGCACAACATATGTGTACACACCAATGCCCCATGGATCCAAGTCCCAGAAGCACCGGACGATGATGAGGAAGATGATGCAGGTGGACCACACCCCACTGCAGCCGCAGCAGGAATAGCCCGGAGGAACACAATCATCAACAATTTCTTCGCATGACCACGTCACATTGTGACTGTGCACAGCAATCATGGCACAGTACAAGATGACCACATGACCAGCATGTGCAAATAAAATCTTAGCAACACACATTCCCCGTGTGCATGTCAGTCCTCTGCATTAGCACATTACTCTGACGGGTGTAAGTGCAACATTGAGTGCTAACACTCGCATATGTTGCAAGAAGAGATGGTGTGTATGTCCTCTTCATCATCAGTGATGAGGAGTACGGTCTGCTCTGCAGGAGGTGATGATTCTCCCTCTGCAATGTGAAGGGGAGATGCAGTTTGACATTGTGTTCACATGTATGTTGACGCATTGGCCAAGTTTACAAACAGACTGCATGTCAATGTACATTGTGACTGTTTGTGTGGAGATGCCTATTTAATGCTGGACAGTTGACATTTCGCCACCATCACGGATGTGAGGTTGTATTTGTCCATTATCATCTCACAGTTTCCTGCTATGCCAAATGCGAATGGCCATTTTCTACACACAAGCGGCAGCAGTTGTGTCCTCTGTTCTGTTGTGTAAGTGTTGCAGTTTGGTCCACTTTGTTGTAAATGTTGAGGTGCTCTGAGTGTTATGTGTGTGTGCTGCAATGTGGGTGATTTGCCCCTTCAGCCCTGATTTGGCTGGCCCTTATCCCTTTCAGGCGGTGTGCCTTTCACTTCTGTGCTTATACAGTGCTGAGCTGTTGCAGACTTGGGTAAATTGGGCTCTTGGCCGGAGTTGTGACTCTTGGGCATGGTTTGTCCGCAGATGTGCTGTACTTACTTGTGCATGTGTGCCATTGTGCCCATCTCCCCAGTCCCTGGTGGTTACTCACCCTGTTGCTGTTGTCAGGTCATGTTGAGCAGTGTCCGGTCCTCCGACTCCTGCCACCGTCTCCACACTGATGACTGTGGACACCATTTCCTCCATCTCATCCAGCTCCTCCTGTGGCGCAGGACTCCCACCCCCAGTCTGCATTGCTGCTTTGCGGTTGTTGGCGAGTTTCAGCTTGGTTTTGCGCTTCACATCATTCCAGCGCCTCTTGAGCTCTTCCATTGTCCTCCTCAGCACTCCGACTGCATTCACCTTGTCCACGATGGACTGCCATATTCCATTTTTTGTTGCCAATGACACAGTGGAGGTGACGAACAGTTGTTGATGGTGTTCTGTCACCTCCGTAATCAGGATCCTGTTTTCCTGCGGACTGAACCGCGTCTTCCTCTTCTTCTTCTCCTTGCCCTTCCCTGACCCCGAGGTCCCAGGCTGGTCCTCCGTGGGGCTTGTGGGGTTCGGGTTGTCCTCTGTGCTTGCTCCCGCTACCTCCATGGTGCTTCGCAGTTCTTTGTGTTTTATTTGTATTTCATTTTTGCCGCTTTTATAGTGATTTTCCCCCCCTTACTTGTGGGGCTTGCGGGCCTGGCGCTGCTTTTCGTTGGATTTTTATCGCAGTTGGGCCCATCGCAACTTTTTTCACGTTCGGGTTTCCTTTTTTATCGCCGTCGCGGTAGTTGTATCGTGGACATTTGACGCGTTATCGGGACACTATCGCATGTTACCGCCGTGTTGAGAATGAGACGTTAACACAGAGTTATTTTCCCGCGATGGACGGCGATATGAGAAATTGCGTTAACCTATTTTGGCGATGATTATCGCACGTTCTTGAGAATATCCCCCATAGATGGATAAAGGTCACTGACTATGCTCACCTTAATTATGCAAGCCTTTCAATTTTAAAAGCAGCACCAAAGTTCTATTTTAAGCAAGGAACATTTCCTCAAACAGAGCACAGCAGGGGCAACATTTTTTGCTCTGAGAGCTTCATTTTCTCCTCAGAAATACAGCAACAGCTCACAGTCTGAATTTAATTAATTCAATGTAGACAAGTTTCTTCTACACAATATTTATGGCTATACTAACACTTTCTGACATTCAAGTATTTTCTAAAGAATGTAATTCTTTTTAAGCTTCCATTTACCTAAAAGAAACAGCTACTGGTCTGAAATTAATTAATCCAATGTCAAGAATTTCTTCTGAACAATATTTATGACTATGCTGCCACCTTTTTACCTTAACTTATTTTCTGAAATAGATTGTTTCCTGGAAGCATTGACATTTGAAACATCATGCATATGGTGCTTGTCTTCTATTCACAGGGCTTACTTTGAAAAAAAGTTTCTCCATGTATATGGCTCATTTGTTCTAAGAAAGTAATTCTTTTAACTGGCCTGTGTTTATTTTAGAGCTCCTTTCCACCACTTCCTTTACTGCAATATTGCCTTCTGGGAAACACTTTTCAAAAGTTTTAGTGTACATTCCTGCATATTTATTTTTTACATGCAAGGTAATTATATAATATTTAATTTAGAGTGACAGCAGTCCGTTTTCTATTATATTGTATTTCGCTCCCTTAAGCAAATTCCTATTCAACACGCCCTGTCATAAAGGTGGATCAGATAGGCATGGCCTTTATTGAATCAAACAACCCAGCTCACTTGTTTGCACAAATCTGATTGCTGCTCTTTGTATTTGTCTTTCATATGGGAAAAACCAGGAGACTAAAACTCCTCTATGTCTGTTTGCTTTACTCCTCAGGATAATACAGCATTACAATCTGCATCTGCTTTTGATACCATGGATGACCCTTCAACTCTTAAATATGATTCTTCCACTTATGTATTCCTAGACCATCCTCATCTATTAAATCTGATTTGCTCTCAAATGCTAATATAACAAAAAGACCTAATAAAGACCATCCTTCTCCCATTAACTGTTTTCCCTCTGTTTCCTTGGATCTGCTACTTGAGGAAATTTGGGGCCAGATGTATGACCATTCTATTTTGTGGGTTGCAAACTGCGATTTTTTGCAACTCGCAATTTGCGACTCGCAAAACGGAATGTACTAATGTGTGTCAGACACATTTATCAATTCCCAATGGGGTCGCAAATGACCTGCCTCATCAATATACATGAGGCAGGTCACAATTTGCGGCCCTTTGGGAATGAGCTACAATCACAGGAATGATGGCCAGCAGACCACCATGTCTGTATTTGCTTTTTAAGTAAAGCAACTTTTTTTTTCAAATGCAGCCTGTTTTCCTTAAAGGAAAACAGGATTCTTTTAAAAGAAAAAAATGAAAAGTTTTCTTTTCATTTTTAAGGGCTGGCAGTGGTCCCTGGGACCACTGCCTGATCTTAAAAAATATGTTCGCATAGATCCAGAAAGGGGAAGGGGTCCCTTGGGGAACCTTTCCTGTTTGCGACTGGCTTACCACCTACTTGAAGTAAATGGTAAACTGAGATTGTTTTGCGACCGCATAGGCAAAACAATCGTACATCCTGCTGTGACTCGCTATTAGGAAGGGACGACCTTGGCAGTCCCCTTTCTAATAGCGACTCACAAACCCTATTTTGCAAGTCAGTAATAGGTTACCGATTCGCACAATAGGGTTTGTACATGCTACAACCCTTTTTAGCTGTCACAAACGGCCCGATTTTCCATTTGCGACCACTAAAAATGGTCATACATCTGGCCCTTGATCCTTAACATCCATTTGGATAAAAATAATGGGGGAGACACCAGGGAATTCATTGACTCTCTTAACCTAGCCCAGCTTACTCAATGGGTCAGGGCACCGACTCATTCAGTTGGACATATCCTTGATCCTATTTGTTCCAACTTCCCTATCAAGGTGGAGGATCCTCTGCCGGTGCCCTGGTCCGATCACTTCCTAACATACTTTTCCTGGGTTCCGGAGGGTAGTATTCCCCCAAGCAATGCCGGTCAAAGCCTGGCCTTTGCTAAAATTGACCCGATGACTTTCAGCTGCGCTCTAGCTGAGTCCAGACCAGCCCCCTCTGGTAATTTGGTGGATGCTCTTGAAAACTTCTCCAGTTGGATCAAGAGGGCGGTGGCCCGTTCTTCTCCTACAGCCCCCGCAAACTATCCAGGGATTCCCCATCCCAGCCATGGTTTTCTCATGAGCTTAGACTGCAGAAACAACACTGCAAAAAGGTAGAACGTTTATGGCGGCTGGAGTATTGTCCTCTGGTGAAACTAAACCTTAGGAAAGTCCAGAAGCTGTGCTATACCTCTATAGCTCAGGCCAAAAGCCTTTACTATGCGGCTCGCATCGATCTAGCGAGGAACAATTCTAAAGAAATCTTCTCCATCGTCCAGAACTTTATGGCCCCTAGGGCGGTAACTGTCACACTTCCCTCGTCTAACGCTTGGTGCGAGGTACTCTCAAATTTCTTTACTGATAAGGTTCGCTCCATCCAGGCTTCCTTTATTTCAGGCGATCACTCTATGACCAGGTCCTCACCCTCGGAGGTGCCACATACTGAGTCTTCCTCCCTGACGGCTTTTTTTACCTATTGACCTTACTGAGTCACTGAAGATCATTAAGGCCTTGAAGTCAGGCTCCCCCACTGATCCTTGTGCAGCCAGACTTCTGGCCTTGGTCGCAGAGAAAGTGAACCCTGAAGCCAACAGGCTTATCAATCTGTCCCTTCAGGAGGCCCTTGTTCCTTTAGAATGGAAGCAGGCTAAGATTCTGCCCCTTTTAAAGAAACCAACGCTAGATCCGCTGAACCCAGTCAACTACCGCCCTATCTCCCTCCTCCCTATTATGGCGAAGGCCTGCGAAAAGGTGGTTAATAAACAACTCACAGACTTCATCGAGGGTGCTGGCCTACTTCATCCAGCTCAATCCGGATTCAGAGCCTCCTATAGCACTGAGTCGGCCTTGGTGGAAGTCTCGGAGGCTATTCAGGATTGTTTGGATGGGGGAGGGAGGGCAGCTCTTATTCTGTTGGATCTCTCGGCAGCATTCGATACTGTCCCCCACTCTCTGTTGTTAACCCGCCTTGCGGACATGGGGATCTCGGGTGCTGCCTTGAGTTGGCTTAAATCCTTCCTGGAAGGGCGCACCCAACAAGTTTGGCTCCCTCCTCACCTTAGGAGGTGACCACTGGGGTGCCGCAGGGGTCCTCCTTGAGCCCCCTTCTCTTTAATCTATACGTCACCCCTCTGATTTATTTGGCTGAAGAGCTGGGAGCCAAAATCATAGCTTACGCTGACGGTTCTCACCTGCTGTTTACCTGGGGAAAATCAGACTGCTCCCCGGTACTGGCCAAAAATTGCCTCGCAGCAGTCTTTCAATGACTTTCCTCAGCACAGCTTAAATGCAATGAGGACAAGTCTGAAATCCTTCTCTATGGGTCCTTCTCTCCCCAGTTCAGAGAAACTCTATGGCCAGCGGATTTTCCCTTGCCAGCCGCAACGTGGCAGCCCGCGAAAAATCTGGGAGTCTGGTTCGAAGAGAATCTTACTTTTTCCACCCAGAATAAGAAGTTAGCGGGGAACTGCTTTGGGTTACTTAAAACCCTTAGGAAATTTCTCCCGCTTCTCCCCAGAGCAGCTAAGGAAACAGTGACCAGGGCCCTGATACTTTCGCGGCTCGACTATGCCAATGCTTTGTATGCCGGCTTGCCGGGCTACCTTCTTAATAAATTACAGGTTGTCCAAAATGCTGCTGCTAGACTTGTTTTTAACATCCCGATGAGAAGCAGTGTCAGACAGCATTTGCAATCACTTCATTGGCTGCCTGTGGCAAATCGTGTCAAGTTTAAAGCCCTGGCCCTGGTCCATCGTGCATTGCATGACTGCGGGCCCTCCTACTTACGGAAGAGGCTCCAGTTCTATGCCCCCCCGTCAGATATCTTCGTTTATCTTCTCAGTTCCTGGCCCATACTCCCCGCTTCCGGCTCACTAGAGTGGGGGGCAGCTCACTTGCTGTCAGAGCTACTACAGCCTGGAACGCTCTCCCTCTGGCTCTCCGCAGAATTCAAGACTTCTGTCTATTTAAAAAAAAAATTGAAGACAGGGAGGTATGGCTTGCGTGGATCCCCCAACGTTTTCCCACCCAGAATCCTCTGCAAACGTCAAATTTTGCTGAAAAAATCAAATTTTTCTCAAATTTCTGTGTGGTAAAGTTGTAGGATCATCAGGCTGACACAAATTTCCTACCACCCAGCATTCCCCCAGGTCTCCTGATAAAAATGGTACCTCACTCGTGTGGGTGGGTCAAGTACCCACGGCAGGCAAGGGCCTAAAACTTATTGCGGAGACATCAAAATTACCTATCACAAAATGACCTGCTTCTGCAAGGGGGTACACATGAGTTTTTGGTCCCGAGCTTGGCGGCCATCTAGGGAAACTACCAAACCCACACATTTCTGAAAACTACATACCTGGGGGGAGTCCAGTGAGGTATGGCTTGCGTGGATCCCCCAATGTTTCCTTACCCAGAATCCCCTGCAAACCTCAAATTTTGCTGAACAAAATCTAGTTTTTCTCAAATTTCTATGTGGGAAAGTTGTGGGATTACCGGGCTGACACAAATTTCCTACCACCCTGCGTTCCCCCAGGTCTCCCGATAAAAATGGTACCTCACTAGTGTGGGTGGGTCAAGTACCCGCGACAGGCAAGGGCCCAAAACGTATTGTGGAGACTTGAAAATTACCTATCATAAAACGATCTGCTTTTGCAAGGGGGGTCACATGAGTTTTTGGTCCCGGGCTTGGCGGCCATCTAGGGAAACCTACCAAACCCACACATTTCTGAAAACTAGAGACCCGGGGGAGTCCAGGGATTTATGGCTTGCATGGATCTCCCAACGTTTCCCTACCCAGAATCCCCTGCAAACCTCAAATTTTGCTGGAAAAAATCAAATTTTTCTCAAATTTCTGTGTGGGAAAGTTATGGGATCACTGGGCTGACACAAATTTCCTACCACCCAGCGTTCCCCCAGGTCTCCCAATAAAAATTGTACCTCACTTGTATGGGTGGGTCTAGTACCCGCGACAGGCAAGGGCCCAAAACGTATTGTGGAGACTTAAAAATTACCTATCGTAAAATTACCTTGTTTTGCAGGGGGGGGGGACTGGGTTTTTGGCTGCAGGCTCGCGGCCCTCTACGGACACCTACCAAACCCACACATTTCTGATAACTAGACACCCTGGGGAGTGTAGTGAGATATGGCTTGCGTGGATCCCCCAACGTTTCCCTACCCAGAATCCGCTGCAAACCTAAAATTTAGCTGACAAAATCACTTTTTCCATACATTTTTGTGTGGGATCACCGTGCCGGCACAAATGTCCTACCACCCAGCATTCCCCTTGTTCTCCCGAGTAAAATGATACCTCACTTGTGTGGGTGGGCCCAAGCCTGTGACTGGGAAGAGCCAAAAACATAGGGATTAAAGGTATAGCACCGCGAATTCTAAGCGCTACATTTTAAAAAAAATACGTTTTTAGCAGATTCGGCATTGGACAGCGACACAAGTGATGTATCATTTTACTCGGTAGACCAAGGGGAACGCTACGTGGTAGGACATTTGTGCCGGCACAGGGATCCCACACAGAAATGTGTGGAAAAAGTGATTTTTTCAGCTAATTTGAGGTTTGCAGGGGATTCTGGGTAGGAAAACGTTGGGGGATCCACGCAAGCCATACCTCACTGGACTCCCCAGGGTTTTTAGTTTTCAGAAATGTGTGGGTTTGGTATGTTTCCCAAGATGGCCGTGAGCCCCGGGCCAAAAAACCAGCCCCCCCTGCAAAACCAGGTAGTTTTATGATAGGTAATTTTGAAGACTCCACAGTGCGATTTGGGCCATTTCCTGTTGCAGCCACTATGCCTGCCCACACAAGTGAGGTACCATTTTTATCACAAGACCTGGGGAAACGCTAGGTGGTAGGAAATTTGTGTCAGCCCGGTGATCCCACAACTTTCCCACACAGAAAAGTGAGGAAAATGTGATTTTTTTTCAGCTATATTTGAGGTTTCCAGGGGATTCTGGGTGGGGAATCTTTGGGGTATCCACGCAAGCCATAACTGACTGGACTCCCCAGGGTGTCTAGTTTTCAGAAATGTGTGGGTTTGGTAGGTTTCCCTAGATGGCTGCTGAGCCCGGGGCCACAAACCCAGGTGCCTCCCCTTGCAAAACCAGGTCGTTTTGTGATAGGTAATTTTGAAGTCTTCACAATACATTTAGGGCCCTTGCCTGTCGGGGGCACTAGTCCTACCCACACAAGTGAGGTACCATTTGTCTCGGAAGACTTTGGGGAATGCGGGGTGGGTGGAATTTTGTGGATTCACACAGATTCCAGAACTTTCCATCACAGAAATGTGAGGAAAATGTGTTTTTTTTTTACAAAGTTTGAGGTTTGCAAGCGATTCTGGGTAACAGAACCTGGTGAGACTCAGACGAGGCACCCCATCCTGGATTCCCCTGGGTGTATAGTTTTAAAAAATGTATAGGTTTGCTAGGTTTCCCTAGGTGCTGGCAGAGCTAGGGTTCAAAATCCACAGCTAGGCACTTTGCAAAAAAGGGGTCAGTTTTCACTGTAAAAATGTGGTGTGTCCATGTTGCGTTTTGGGCCGTTTCCTGTCACGGGCACTAGGCCTACCCACACAAGTGAGGTACCATTTTTCTCGGAAGACTTTGGGGAATGCGGGGTGGGTGGAATTTTGTGGATCCACGCAGATTCCAGAACTTTCCATCACAGAAATGTGAGGAAAATGTGGTTTTTTTTTTACAAACTTAGAGGTTTGCAAGGGATTCTGGGTAACAGAACCTGGTGAGAGCCAGACAAGTCACCCCATCCTGGATTCCCCTGCCCCTTCATATCTACTTAAATCTAGTGATCGTTATTACGGAAGTTAAAACAGAACTGGTAAGCTATTAGCTACTTATTTGAACATGAAATAAGAACATATGAAAAATGAAAGCATTTACACCTCCAATAACATGCAATGATTCAGAACTGTCTGAAACTATTGTTGATTGTTAGAAATTTGAAAGCATTTCCGAATACCTCTCTTCAATTACAACAGAATTCACACATATGGATTTTCAATCCATAGAAAAAGAAATTTGTAGTGGGTCCTCTGGTTGTCATCAAAGGTCTTCAATCTTTGTAAGAGACTCACCAGAGATCTTCAGTAGTTTTTAAAGGTTTTATTGGAGGATACAGGATAAGTAAGGTACAGATGAAATGAGGGCTCAGGATGGCAGCACCAACTGACACAGCAGTGTTCCAGACCATCACCCATGCATTCCAACAGCAATAATACATGGAATACATGCACAGGTAGAAAGGAGAATTCCGTAAGTAATCTGTAAAGCAAGAGCACTGACAAAATTACACTTTTAAATAATGAAACCCAAACACCACATATCTCCCCCGTTAACAAGAAGAAAGGAGAGAAACAAGAAAATAATTAATCAATGAATCTACTGGGGATCCTCTTAACCCTTGAACTTCTACTGACAGCAGAATAGTTTTGAACATTCATTTGTGTACCATAACGAACATCATTTCTTTTGGTCTTAGCCAAGCGGCCAACATTCCACCATTGACCATTATCGAGTTTCACAGCTTGACCTCTAATACTAACAATGCATGCAGGATCTCTGAACCTTGATTTTCCCTTCTGTAACAATAAAGGATCTTTGACACACATCCAATCCCCAATAGCAAATTTAACCTCCTTTTTGGTAACAGGAAGTTTGGATCTTTCACACCTGCGGAGACTAGCTTCATCACTCAAAATTTTGGCTTTGATAGAATCTTCCATTACATTACACTCTTTGTTCAAAAGCTCCATTTTCCAAAATGGGTTAAGAGTGGAAACAACTTTTCTCCCTCTCATTAACTCAAAAGGCACAGAACCTGACATAGAGTGAGGAGTAGTTCTGTACGCCCATACAACATCTCTGACAGCAGTCTCACAGTCCACTCTCGCTTTGATTGCACTTTGTATACATTCAACTAAAACTCTGTTGAATCTTTCAACTTTACCATTGGCTTGGGGAAAATAAAGAGGAGTGTGACGATGCTTGACACCCATCTTTGCTAGAAATTCTTGCATGCAAACTGAAGTAAATTGTACCCCATTGTTGGTTAACAGTTTTTCAGGGACACCCTCTCTACTGAAAATATCTTGAAGGAAAACGAACAACAGATTTAGTATTGGGCTCAGAAACACCTCTGACTTCCACCCACCTGGATAGATGATCAATCAAAACAATGAAATATTTCATGCAATTGGGAAGAATATGAAATGGTCCTAGAAAATCCAAAGCAACTCTTTGCCACACTTTGCTTGGAGACACTGTAGGTTTGGGACATGGAGAGGAAGTAGATAAATGTTTATCACTGTACAAACATTGGGTACATTCATTCACTAAAACTTCAACTTCACGATCAACAGAAGGCCACCAAAAATCATTACGGATTCTGCGTTTGGTAGCAGTCATACCTAAATGACCGGAATGGGCCGTTTCCAGAATTCTTCTCCTGAAACAAGAAGGGGGAATTAATTTTCCCTCTCTGACTAACAAATTGTTTTCAATAGATAACTCGCTAGCAACCTTACAAAGGGCTGTAAAACAGGATCAATAGATTTTTCTTTGGGCCAACCTTCCACAACAAAACTCATGACCTGTTTTAAAACTGAATCATTTTCTAGGGTCTTATACCAATCTTCCATATTGACACAAATCACAGTGTCCTCGACAGAAGCAATAATGCATTCTTCAATGTCCTTTTCCTCTTTCTATTTAAACTTAACATCTTGGACAGGAAGCCTGGATAAGAAGTCAGCTTTGACATTCTTGCCTCCAGCTATATGTTGTACATAAAAATTGAATTCCAAAAATTTGGTAGCAAGTCTAGCCAATCTGGAAGTGGCTTTCTTAATTTTATTGCCAGATAGAATATCCACTAACGGTTTGTGATCCGTTCTAAGCCAAAACTTTCTCCCCCACAAATAAGATTTGAATTTCTCTACTCCCCACACACAGGCAAGCATTTCCTTTTCGATGACAGAATATCTCAACTCCACATCTTTCATTCTCCTTGAGGCAAATCCAATAGTAACCTCATTATTGCCGCTCATCTGTGACAAAACAGCACCCATGCCGTAAGAACTGGCGTCAACAGTGATGTACGTATCACGACCTTCAACATATGCTTGAAGAGCCGGAGCAGAAAGAATGCTTTCTTTGATAAGTTGAAAATGCTACTGGCAAATGGATGTCCAAACAAAATCAGATCCTTTTTTTTAACAAACTCCTAAAACATTCAGTGAGGGTGGCAAGATTTTTGATAAATTCACACAGACCAATGAAAGAACGAAGCTGCTCCTTGTCAGTGGGATGTGGTGCATTAATGATACCATCCACAATACTCGGTTTAGGTTTAACACCATCTTTGGAAAGTACATGTCCCAAATATTCAATTTCATTCACGGCAAAAATGCATTTATCCTCCCTGATGGTGACACAATTAATCTGTAAAATAGTCAAAACTTGCTCAATTACATCATTGTGTTTCTCCTTTGACACAGTATGAATCAAAATGTCATCTTGAAAAACAACAACATTTGAAATTCCTTGAAACATATTGGTCATAACCTTTTGGAAGACGGACGCGGCAGACGCCAGTCCAAATGGCATTCTGCGAAATTGAAATGTACCATCAGGAGTGAAAAATGCTGTCAAATGTCTGGAAGAAACATCCAATTCCACCTTATGGTAAGCCGCTCGTAAGTCTAGTTTAGAAAACCATTTGGACTGACCCACAACTGTGATTAAGTCATCAATGCACGGTAGAGGAAAATTCTCCACCCAAATAGCCTTGTTAAGTGAACGTAAGTCCACACATAAGCGTAACTCGCCATTCTTATTCTTGGCAAGAACAATGGGAGAAAGCCAAAGTGTGGTATTCACTTTCTCTATGATACCATTTTCCTGCATCTTTTTTAACATTTGAGATAATTCATTTCTTACACTATGAGGAACATTTCGCAATCTGTGCTTCACAGGAGGGACACCTTCCTTAACTTTAATACTGTGGGTGAAATTTTTAATCAAGCCAATATTATCAGAAAATACCTCACAAAATCTTTCCTTCCATGAAGTGTGATCAGAAACAGCATTTGTAAGAGACACAGGATGTTTATGGCCTGATTTGATAATCATTCCAAATTCTGCCGGATGCCACCAACCCAAGATGTTGATACCCCAATAGGCTACATAAATCTTACCATGAATGGTTTTGGTTTCAAAAGTAATATTGCCACAATAATAACCAGCCAAATCAATTTTACAGCCTTCAAACACAGTGGTAACCATGTCAGGAGGCAATAGAACTTTATGTGCCCAATTCTGTTTATATTTATTGACAGAGATGATAGTTATTCTTGCACCTGAGTCAAGGAGCAGGGGAATGTCAACACTATCAATTTTTATCTGAACTAATGGGTCACTGATAATCTTATCAGCATGGATATTGTTAATATCCACACAATCAACAGCCAACATTAACTCTTCAATCTTCTTTTCTACTGTCTCATGTTCATTTTCAATGACATTGTCTTGAACAAACCGAACGGGAGTGCGTTTACCTCCTCTACAAACATTGCCAAAGTGGCCAATCTTTTTGCATTTCCAGCATTCCTGTGCTGCAGCTGGACAATTCTTAAAATTTGACACATGAGAATTCGAACCCCATCTGAAACATTGTATTTTAGCACGGCCATACAATACACCTCTACCACCTCAGGTGTTGGAAAAATGGGTACCCCTAGACTTATTTAAAGTAGTGTCAGGAATGTGTGATGCTTTAGAAGAAGAATTGACGACACTGGTAGTTGAAGGTTGAACTTTTAATTGTTTAGCATCAAGTTGAGAGGATTTGATGCTTTTTGCTATGTCAATAGCTTCATCCAACTCAGGATTCTTGCAAGATAACAATCTTTGTTGAATCTTCTTTGAATAACATCTGGAAACTAATTGATCCCTAATTAGTTGTGAAGTAAAATGCTAAAAATCACAATAACCAGCCAAAACCTTCAGAGCAGTTATGTAAGTATCAATAGACTCATTGGGACCTTGAATGCGAGTAAAGAACTTGTGTCTGTGAACTACAAGGTTAACTTTTCCTTCAAAGTAAATCGATAATTTCTTTACAGCCAACTGAAATTCATCAAGATCACCTAAATCTTGACCTAAATAAACCGGTAGATGATCAAAGACATTCTGCCCTCCACACCCAAATAATAGTACAAAAGACTGTGTTTCCTATCCGGTTTAAACTTTAAACCAACAATAGCGCCTATGTACACCTCAAAAGATCTATACCACAAACGCCATTTAATAGGGGGTTCCCCAGGTTCTTGCAAGAAATGTGCAGGAGGAGTGACAGACTGCATGATACCAGCAAAAGAAGGGACAAAGAGACAAGGGAAAGAAGAAAGAGAGAAAAAAATTGAAGAAAAGAATAATATAAGAGGATGAGCTGAGAATGATATGAAAAATTGAGTGAGAAAGAAAAAAAAATATATAGATTATGGAAACCAAGTAGAATACTGAAGCGTGTTGATCACAGTAATGAACAGGAATTTAAAAAAAACAAAATGTTGATGAAGGAGAGTATCAACACGACGGAATAGCGTGTTAATCGCTGAAGTTAACTCAATCTGAAAACGAAGAGTGCAGTACCATGCAACACCTTAAGGGGTGCTGTAAATGAACAGGAAAGTTCAGCCTGTTCCGGAAGTTATCCTTGCTCAAAATCATAGAGCGTCGTGAACGTCAAGACAGGACGATTGAAAGTAGTCGAGTACTCCTGGCATCACGGAGAATGATGGGAAAAGAAGATAAAATTGCAGCAGAAGAATGGGTGAGTTTATTTCTCTTTCTCTCTTTTTTTTTTTTTTAAAGCAGTAGTGTGGAATTTTGTCTGACGCGCGCCGGTATACTCGCCGGGAATCAGACTTCAAAATCAGTCGAGGCGGACACGAGCTCCAGCGCATGTGTCTGAGCGCATGAAGCTGGTCTTGAGTACGGGTCCCAGCGCGAGCTCCAGAAAACAAAGAATGCAAGCGCTCGAGGGAACAGCTTGCACGTTGCTGTGACGACGCTCAGTGCGCTCGAGCAGGTGAAACTTCGTTGAAATGAAATCATCAACGAGAAACTTCCCACAAAGAGAATTATGCCAGAAGTTAATGAAATTTGGCCAGCAGCGTAGTGAGTGATAAAAAGTCAAAACACTCAACCAGTATAACTGCGCAGAGCCAAAAGGCTGAAATTAGCAGTACTTAGAGAAACGAACAGTGTCCCATCTGAATGACTCGACAAGTCTTGGAGTCGTCGGAAGTAATAAAAAAAAATCCTCGAGCCCTCAATGTAAATAAATTGGACGTACAGTACCTTAGGTAGAAGCAAAAGTCTGGCGGCAGAATGAAACACTGGAAGGTTAAAAACGTTTGTATCCCAAACTTGTTGCCATTTTTGTAGTGGGTCCTCTGGTTGTCATCAAAGGTCTTCAATCTTTGTAAGAGACTCGCCAGAGATCTTCAGTAGTTTTTTAAGGTTTTATTGGAGGATACAGGATGAGTAAGGTACAGATGAAATGAGGGCTCAGGATGGCAGCACCAACTGACACAGCAGTGTTCCAGTCCAGACCATCACCCATGCATTCCAACAGTAATAATACATGGAATACATGCACAGGTAGAAAGGAGAATTCCGTAAGTAATCTGTAAAGCAAGAGCACTGACAAAATTACACTTTTAAATAATGAAACCCAAACACCACAAAATTTAATTTGACGAAATCCAAAGAACACTTCACTTGATTAAAAAAGATAAAGCACAATTTTATGTATACTTTTCAACTCGTTTTTTGGCTACATTTTTGGAACATTTTACCTACTTTTCTAATGGCAAAGCTTCTAAAGGCACTGTCAAGGTTAGTCTTATCTGTTCAATTTCTAAAGATGGTCAAAATTAAAGACACTGTAAAAATTGCCTACCAATTTCCTTAGTGAACACTGATTATAAGATGTTTGCAAAACCTATTGCTCTAGGATTAGAACTCCTCCTATTGAAACTAATTGGTTGAGAGCAATCTGGTTCTGTCAAAGGAAATATGTCTTCAGATAACACCAGATTATTCTTTAATGTTTTGAGCAACGCATACGTTTTTAAGCTCCCTTTAGCTGCTAATACTCTTAGGGACCGATTACAATGTTGTTTGGAAACTCTTCCGACCGAATCGGTTTCTGAATCGTTTCTGACTGAATCGGGTTCTGTGAGTCCGACCGACCGACCGACCGATTATGATGCTTTCCAACATCGTTCAGTCGGACTCGCATTGACTTTAATGTGAGCATGTGTTCTGAACGAGAAAACACAGGCTTCAGTTGCAAAAAGGGGTGGTTCGGGAAAAGCTTGTACCCTGCAGCGGGCACTCCATGGTGCCTGCCATACTGTGCATGGTTTGACAGGGGGGTCCCTAGGGTACCCCCACGGGCCCCAACTGGAGACCTCCGGGTGAATAGGACCCTAAAGTCAGATTCAGACAGCCGTTTCGGTGACAGGCAGACCGAATCGGAATGGCTGCCGGAATCGGTCATTGTTAGAAATGGGGGTCTCTAGTTGGCAGATGTAGGTACCTTTGTCCAAATAGGGACCCTTGCTTCTAGTCAGGGTAAGGGGGATACACTCCTAAAATAACCCCTGCTCACCCCCTTGGTAACTTGGCATGAGCAGACAGGCTTATCTCAGAGGCAGTGTGTAAAGCATTTGTGAACACATACAGTAACACAGTGAAAACACTACAAATGGACACCACACCAGTTTAGAAAAATAAGTAATCTTTATCTAAACTCAAAACAGGACCAAACGCCAAAAATCCACAATACAGTAATAAAAATATGACTTTCAGATAGTAGAAATAGTTCAGTTCAATGCAAGTTGTAAATGCAACACTTTTCTCAAAAGTACCTTAGATGCATCATGCAAAGCAAACAAAATGGCCGCAGGGAAGGTGATGCGTCTGTTCCTTACAGCGGCGCAAGGGAGGTGATGCGTCAGTTCCTTACTGCGTGGGGAGTTGATGCGTCTCTTTCTTACTGCGGACCCCAAACGATGCGACAATCTTGGCGCCTCGATGCGATGCGTCGATCCAGTAATATGCGTGTCTTCGTGCAGCCGCACAGCAGGCTTGCGTCGGGATCGGTGCGGCGGCGGCGATTTCTTGAGCTGCGGCAGGCGCTGCGACGGTTTCTTCGGCGATGCGTCGGGAAACCAGTGCGGATGCGACAAGCTTCTTCGGTGTTGCGTTGATTTCCCAGCTCCCAGCGACAAACAGTCTCCAGAGGTCCTACACAGCAGCAGGCACCTCTTTGCAGGTTGGAATTCCCAGCAAGGGAATTCAGGGGAGCTGGTGGTGAAGTCTTTGTGTCCCTGAGACTTCAGAACAGGAGGCAAGCTCAGTTTCAAGCCCTTGGAGATCTTTTCTTCAAGCAGGTGACAAAGCAAACAGCAAAGTCCATTTTCTCCTTTCCTTTCCTTGGCAGCAAGCAGCCACTGCAGGCCAACCCCAGACAGTAAACAGCACAGGGGCAGTATTCCTCCTCAGCTTACCTGGCCGGCTCTTCTCCATGGCAAAGGTTTCCTCTTGATTTCCCCGAAGTGATCTAAAAGTCTGGGGTCTGGACCCCTCTCTTTATACACCAAAATCCTTTGTTCTCTGAAGGCAGAGAGTGTCTGTACCCAGCCAAAACCAGTTCTGTGGGGCACTTTGCAAGTGCACAACAACCTCAATTGTCAGTGTGAGCCCTGGCTCCAGACATACCACAGGGGGTGGAGCCATCATTGTGGAAGGCAGGCACAGCCCTATTCAGGTGAAGGTGCTACTCCTCCCACCACTCCAAATGCAAACCAGGCCTGTTCAGCCCAGCCCTGACTCATCAGACTTCTGGAGCCACTGCCCTGCTCCAGCCCCTGTCATCCAAAAGCCAGACATGCAATACACAATCCTAGCAGAGGCACACTGGATGGTTAGGCAAGAAAATACCTACTTTCTAAAAGTGGTATTTTCAAACACAAAATGTAAAAATCACCCTCACTAAAAGATGCACTTTAACATTCTGAGTTCAGGCATACTAAACTTTATTTTCCTATCTTGTTCCCAGGGTAAGTTATGTTTATAAGATGTTATAAACAAACTCCCCATTCTGGCCTATGGGAACAGACAGCCTTGCAATAGTGAAAAACGAAATTTGCAGTATTTCACTGTCAGGACATGCCACACACATCAGGGGATGTCCTACCTTTCACATACAATGCATCCTGCCCACAGGGGTACCTTGGGTCTACCTTAGGGGTGACTAACATGTAGAAAAGGGAAGGTTTAGGGACTGGCAAGTGTGTGCACTTGCCAAGTCGACATGGCAGTCCCAGACTGCACACAGGCTCTGCTATGGCAGGCCTGAGTCACATTTTACAAGCTGCTTCTGTGGGTGGCACAACCAGTGCTGCAAGCCCACCAGCAGCATTTAATTTACAGGCCCTGGGCAAACATAGTGCACTGTACTAGGGTCTGACAAGTAAATCAAATAGCCAATCATGGAATCACTAATCCACAACAATACTTTACAGGGAGAGCATATGCACTTTAGCACTGATCAGCAGTGGTAAAGTGCCCAGAGTCATAAACCCACCAACAACAGGTCAGAAAAAATGAAAGGAGGAAGGCAAAAAGTTCTGGGATGACCCTGAAAAAAAGGGCCAAGTCCAACAGCCATCGTAATCGCCAGTTCGGAAACCGTGTCCATAGAGCTGTACGATTCGGCTCCGAACGACTCGGGATGCCCGAATGCCATTCGGAACCAATTCATACAGCCTGAACGGTTTCCTTGCATTGTAATCAGTCGCTGGGAAATGTGTCCGATTCGGTCGGAAACATAGGTCCGAATTGGATTCGCCGAATCTGAATCCCGTTCGGAGCATTTCCAGACGGCATCGTAATCGGCCCCTTAATGTTGAAAAAGCATTTGATAGAATGAACCAGGACTTTATGTTTGCTTCTCTTAAATGGGTTGGATTTGGCCCTTAGAGTCTACAATTAATATGATTGTTATACTCAGCTCCCAAAGCATCTCTTTTTATTAAAGGATCTTTATTGGCTTCCTTTCAATTACACAGAAGTGTTAGACAAGGCTGTCCATTTCTCGTCTTTTATTAATCCTAGCCCTTGAACCTTTTTTTACAAAAATCCATCAAAATATAGAAATACAAGGATTTCCTTATGGAGATACCCAACTAATATTGTCAGTTTACGCTGATGGTTTTCTTCTGTTTATTTCAATCCCTGAATCCTTACTTCCCGCTTTTCTCACTGAAGTTAACTCATTGGCTACTGTTTCAGGTTATGAACTGAATCCAGGTAAATCTGAAGTCTTGCCATTAGAAACATTTTGTTGTTAACATATATTTGATTTTGATTTGATCTCCCACTGTGTGGGATTCTGAGCCGACGGGATGCGGACAGGTGTCCATTTAAGAGGGTTACATTGTTTGGGCCGTAATCAGTACCCTTTCCTTGCTTATTACTGCATACGAGACACGGATCGGCGTCTGTGTCAGATCGTGAGTATTTATGGATACACAGTGCTAGGTTTATGTTTGGAGATTTACCGCATTTGGGGCCTATTGTTATGTGGAGACAAAATTGTTTGGCAGCATTGGAAACTTTCGTAGAACTTGGATTTTAATTTCCACTACTTTACTGGCTGGGACAGAAATACAACCGGTACAGAGGTTCAGAACTTTTTGACATATCAATACAGCCCTGAGGAAGTCGTGGGTGATTGGCCCAGATGACAAAACACGTGTTGGCTGGACAACCAAACAGAAGAAAATAAAGACGAAGAATATAAATGGATTTGGATTTGTGTGCCATGATATGATTGCAATAGGCTTTTGTGTGTGCTCGGGCAGCTTGTTGATTTAGACAGATCTCTTTGGATCGTATTGAAGGGGTTTGGGTGGTTCCCCCTCCCTTGGAGCACCACGCCTGGATAGACTTGGTTTGGACACATCCGTAAAGAGTGAGCGCCAACTCCACATGGTGTTACATCACCCGTCACATAGTTTTTGATAGTTTATTTATTCATTCATTTTTTTATTTATTGAGAGTTTTATAAAGTGCAAACATAGTTCGAGGGTATCAGAGCGCTGTACAGCACATAGCATGCAACCGACAATAAACAACAGGTTTCCTAGAGGTAGTAGGGGCATGGAGAAAAGGAAAAGGTTATTGTGAAAAACAGCATATTGTGTGATGGTGAGCATAGCCAATGCCAGAGTTTCTGAGTTCCATTACTGAATCAGATGAGAGGCTCAGCATAGCTATGTAACCTTTCTAAGAACACTATTTGTGTCCAGGGTGAACAAAGAGTGATAGTAGCAGTGTGCACCCTGAATATCAAACCTACAATATCAGAGAGACAGAATATCAGGGACAAAAACTCAAAATAAAATATTAACAGGTAAGTAAATCTAGATTTTCTATACCTAACTCCACATATTCATACCTCCGTGGTACATATGTCCTCAAGGTACATAGATGTGAAGTCAGGAATAGTAAATCTATATTTTCCTACATCCACTTACCTTTTGATATTTTGTCCCTCCATATTCTGTCCTTGATATTCTTGTACCACAATATTGTTGGCATTGATATTCAATAGTACGTCCATAGCAGAGCATTCAATTTTGAAATTTCTTTGTGTTTGTAAATGTAAGTGTGAGTATTGTAATAACAAAACATGGATATACCAAGTGTGCTGTGCTCCCTACTACTCACCCAATTGCATGTTCCTATTTCTTCTCATCACTTACTGTTTTCTGTAGTCTGCCCTCTGTCACATTCTGCAGCAACACTTGTTCTGGATGCTGTGCTACTGAAAAATGCTCCTATTGTGTGTTTGGCATCTCCTTGAAGTGAGTTTGTTTCTGTACAAAATGCTACAGATACAATATAAAGACTACTTGCTTCTAATGATTTAAGGAACCTCAATCAATCCAAGACCTTCACTGTCATTTATCTGAGCCTGCATCAGAGATAACAAATACGTTTAAATGCCTTCCTTCAAGAAGGAATCGCCCGTCCAGGGTACTGCAGACTATGTTGCCGACAAAACCATTGGCCGACCCAGATTAACCAGAAACTACAGACACGTCAGCAATCTCTCCTAAATTGCAGGATTGTGGAAGGGGAGGTGAATGACAGCTACAAGGGTTCAAAGATCTGAACTTGATTCTGCACAAAAGATATTCTGGTTTCAGACTGAGGAGATGGACAGAAACTACAACTGCTGACATCGGGGAAGATCTGCCATCATCTTTGGAGTTGGGCTTAGCCGAAGCATTAATGCATATTTACCTGTCCATGACCTAAGATGCCATGGACTATAAAACCTTATTGGAGGTCTTGGAGGAATGGATTATAATTTCTGGAACAGCTATCTCGTGGTGTTACTCCTTCCTCACCAACCGCAGCAAACATGTCAGAATTGGCTCCTCATCACACACGGTGAAACTCATTGTATGTGAGGTTCCACAGGGTCCCCTTCATTTAAATGCTCTTCAACATATCAATGAGAATGTTGGCTCTCTTGATCTCACAGTATCATCAAAAGTTCCAAATGTACACTACAACCTCAACCTACACATCCTGGGGGGCTGTCACAATGAACTTTGCAATTGTGTTACTACCCGCCTGAAAAACATTTACCAGTGGATGAGCCAGAGCTATTTCTCAATGAACAGGTGAAAAGCATAAATCTTCAGAGTCAGGAGATACCTCTTCTGACAACCTGCCCTTCGTTGGGCCAGAGGATTTTGGAGCTATGCTGACTCTTGTCTGAAAATAGTTAAAAGCACGGTTAATGTACTGTAATGTAGTTTACGGAAGAGGCTCAACAAAAGAAATATTGAAACCCCATAGGCTGCAAAACCAAGCAGATGAAGATGAATCTAAATAAATCATCTCTCTTTACAATGACCCTCAAAGAACTGCACTGGCTGCCAGTCACAGAGAGACTAACATTTCGAATTCTGTGCAATGTCCTCAATCTCAGGAGAAAACAGGGCGAAATATCTTCAATTATTGTTACCGAACTACACTCTTCTCAATCTGAGATCCAGCAATGAAAATCTACTTGTCCACGCTAGATGCTACCAGATATCTCAGGGTAGGCAGTCAATCCATGATGTAGGAGTTCAGTTCTGAAATACCTTGAACTCAAATCTCAGCATTCAATGAACATCTGGAAAGAAGAGCACCCATTAACTGTGAAGGACAACCCCCTTGATGAGCAGACAACACCCCTTCACAGTTCACGGTTTAACTCAGCCCTGGACGAGACACTGAAAAATCAAGCCAGGCTCAAGCTTGAAGCCTGGCTTTGGCTCAACTCAAGGTCCTGTTGGAATCTCAAGCCCCTAACAAGCAGAGCTTTCATTTGGCTTCTGCCAGCCTTCCTCTCCCCAGGATGCGCCATTATGACCAGATCTGACGACCAGGCTTGAGTCTCGGTGTCGGCTCAACTTGCTTCTTGTGTTTCTGGGCAAATCACTTAATCTCCCCCTGCCTATAAACAATGAATGTGACCTTGTGTAATGTAACAAAAGCTCATGGAAAGCGCTCCAATACCTTCGGGACGAGTGCTCGCTATATAAAAACTGCAGAAAAATACACAAAGAGGTCCAAGTAAAGCCTTAACATAAGGAAAGACAAATAGATACCCATTTCCTGGCTGATTTGTACATAGTCAAACCAGAAAACCTGGATAAATTGCGACTCCCCCGCTTAAATTGTGTGATTTTAGCCAAAGATTTTATTTCACGAAAACTCTTTTTTCTTCATCATCGCACATACCAGCCCTTTCAACTATGTGAGTTCAGCATACTAGTACAAAAACCTGTTGCGCTTGATTAAATAGACTGTAATGTTGCTCTATAATAATCTGGGTCATGTACACTGTTTACATGACAACTGTCTTGCCTCTCAGTGCACTAATGGTTCATATTTTAAAACTATCACTTTTAATAAGAACTTGTCAGTGAAGTGCTGCAATGTGATTTATTAATGGCAATGCTTCATATGTTAAGGTAATACACTTTCTTCAGTTTTGTAGCAGCTCTGTCATATTTTATGTGATGTTTGTAGTGTGATTTACCTAGCAAACATTTTGAGGGCTCAGCTTGTGCACGAGCTCTAAGATTTGAGCCAGACCCTCGGCTCGGCTCTGGCCCGGCTCTCCCTGTAAATCTGTAGGCTCACCCTCCTCTAGTTTAACCATTGGTGGTTGCCTCGGAACAGGGGTGGTGGGTCGAGGGGGAATGGATTAAAAAAAAAAACCTTACCTTTCTGTCCCCGCAGCTGCCGCCGCACACCTCACCTCTGTCTTTTTCGTCCGCACTGGCAGCACAGGAAGCAGACTCTCCCAGCCAAACACCACGCGTTGTGATTGGTCTGAGCGGCCTGTTTGGCCGCTCAGACAGTGCCTCGGCATATTCTCAGACAGAGCCTCGGCATATTCTCCATTGGGCTGTGCAACACAGCATGGTGGAGAACATGGTAAGTGCGCATGAATGTTTGGGCCGACCAAACATTCATGTGCACTTAGGGTGTGCAAACCACTCCTCACTGTGCGCAGCCTCGCCCCGCCCCGATCTGGCTACAGTCCCGCACAGAAAAATAAAATAATAAAATGATAATAACGTCTTGTTGTTTTCATTTTATTTTTATTGATGCACTGCTCACATAGCAGTGGGGCAACGCTCCTCCGCCTTAGCGGAGGAGCCACCACTGAGTTTAACTACTCCAAAGATCAAGACTAAACATTTAACACTCCAAAAAGTACAACCGAAAGCCCAGACTGAGTGGGAAAAAGTCATCAAGGAGGGCTGCTCATTCTTTTCTCAGCACTATCAAGTGGCAATTTGTTACAAGCTATTCTTTACATAATAAATAAAAAAAATCGTATCTTATGGTTATTAGCCCATTGACTCTATCTAAATTTGCTTTCAAATCTGTATTTTGCACTCTCTTTCAGAATATATCCCCGAAGGCAGCCATTAACTCCTTGTTCAAATTGTATTTTCTGCCACACACTTTTGAAAACAACACGGTCCCAATCCCATTTAGCGGGCTTAGAATTTCTACCCCAACAGCACATTCACATCGAATTATATTATACCTCACCCTAAATCACTAGAACATATTACACACACCTCTGGCACCAACGTTAGGCGAACATGGCGAAAAAGCAAGTGTTGTCCTCCTACACAACACTTAAGTGAACAAAAAGTTGAATTTGTGATGCAAAGCACAAATCGTGCTTTAGAAGATATGAATTTGTTTAACTTTCCACTTCCAGATTCCAGTTACAACTGGGGATGTACCTGGTACTTTGCTCCAGTTTTCCACTACTCCATCCCAATTCTGGCCTGGGAACCTGAGCAAACATGGTTTTTTTTATGCTGCTGTATGCTTACGGATAAGGGTGGGAAAACAAAGGGACAAGTCAGAGCAAAATATCTGGAACATCCGTAAAGCCAGAACTTAGGGCCTGACATAGGATATAATGTGATTTATATTGTGGTGGATGGGTTATCCGTCACTGTTATTACGGAGTAAACCGTCCGCTGAGATGTAAATCAGTCCTTTAGTAAGGACTCACAAACATCTTGTATGGCAATCCCTACTCTATAAAAACACATATAATTAAAAGTATGTATACATCACTCTCATTTTTTATGGGTGTATGGAGGAAGGTGTTTATCAATAGGAAAATTATTTTCAGGCGGAGAAAAATTAAAATGTTGACTATGCTGATGCACATCTTTGCTGCTCATGGGGCCAGCTGTACGAAGCATTTTACCGAAATGCCTTTTGCCATGTACAGAAGGCAAAATGTGACTCTGCATTTTACTTTTGCGATTCGGTATTAGGAAGGGGTGTGTTTATAGCGTCCCTTTCTAATACCGAATAGCACTGGTATGTATGAATGTTTTGCGACCCGGAATGCGGTTGCAAAACATTCACAGTTGGTAAACCCTTCGCAAACGGGAAGGGACCAACGGACCCCTTCCCGTTTGTGAATATGGGCGCCAACATTTTTTAAGAGCAGGCAGTTGTCCTAATTGTTTCACTTGCTGTTTCTACTGCAAGAGGAGTCGCAATTAAATGGGCTACTTAAAGAGTCTGGGGATAGAGCATCAGGGAATAAGGCGGCTGCTGTCTCACCCCACCAGCATCCACAGACAAATAACAGGGTATCTCTTGACAAAAGACAGACAATAGAATCTCCATCAGGAAGAGGTGTGGCGCCGCAGCTAGGGCGACTGACGCTAGACGCTGGGGATCACGGTTCGATCTCTGGCTCCGGCGGCAGGGGTCTGCCCAGCACCATGCGACTCTGGGCAATAGCTTGCTTAATCTTCCCAACGGCCCCCAGCACCGAGAGACCCCTTCGGGGGTGATTCGTGCGCTGGACTTACTTACTTATGTAACTCAGTGAAAGGGGTATGTGGCAGAAACAATCTGAAGAGGATTGTTCCCTCCAAATTAAAAGTGGAAAAAGTAACGAGCATCAAATTAGAAAGTACGTTTTAGAATTGACTTGCTTTACTTTCTTAGTACATTCAGCCATTTAAAACATAAAACACATAAGCCAGCCCAGAGCTGGGCCCTTGTACTGCGCATTCCGCACCTCAGTGTGCACCTCGTGGCGAACTACAGCCCCAGCTCAGACCACACCCGAGGGCACTTTGCGGGCCCCCGAGGACACAATGCCCTACCAACAGCCCCTGAGGGCTCACTTGAGGGCTCCCCCCGAGGGACACAGTAAGAGTGTCCTAGGCAAGGAGGACGTAGCACCGTTGAGGTGCCATTGAGCTGGGGAGTGAAGGAGGAGGGTTCAAGTTGCGATGGTTGGAGAGCCTGCCTGTTGAGCGAGAACCGCCCGCAGACTGAGATCCTGTTCTCCACCAGCGACTAAGGGGTGGACACCCTGCTCCAGGGTGAGTGATAACACCGATTCTTATCTAATTATCTATAAGAACCTTCTGGCCGCCAAGATCTTTTTACCTGTTGAATAGTGTAAAGGAGAGAATCTCATCAGGTTAGATATCAGCATTCATTTTGTCTGAAAGGACCACGGACTCCGAATTCAAGTTTGAGAATTTATTATCGCCAAAAATAACTGAACGTGCAGGCACCTCAACACGAGGTTAAAGAAATAGATGGGCACTAATACAAATAATAATCTACGCAGGAGTCTCATCCGACTCAGGATAAGAAGAATAGACAGTTCTAGGAGGACCAACCAGACTATGATTGCTCCTATTTCTAAGTTGCTCTTCATGGGCCTAAACAAGCTTAAAATCAATTGCTGTCCTTACACTAACGCTAAGTGACATCCCTGCATAACGATTTTCCCAGGCAAGAAAGAATAAAGGTGTCAGCTGTGAAGACTTCCTAAGAAGTGCAATCACCATATACCTAAGCTCAGCTCTGTCCTTCTCGCTGGTCTCCCCTACCGCTTCTCTGGCCTCCTCCCTCAGGGCACTATCCCTAATACAAAACCATACTACAAAGGTACACGCCTTGTTTACGCCCTCTTGGCCAGGTCTTCTTTCTTGTGCTTTTCCATTGAAACGGTGACTTCATCCTGGACGGTTTCGTTGACCTTGAGTCCCAGGCGCCTTCTCCGCTGAAAGTATCATCCCTAAATTCCATTGCACTCCCGTACCATGCCTCCCATCTTTCTAACTTTTGAAAACAAAGAGTTAGTCTTTACTAACGAGACATGTGTCCTTGCACCTGCAACAAAAGATACGTTCAACAGAAACCTTCTACTGTGCTAATTAAATCTACCGTTTGTGCCCAGAGAGCCTTTCCAAGAGAAACCCTTTTCGGCCTACATTATAAGCTAACATAAGAATATACCAGGCCTTCCTTAAGCATATATGTAGTCAGGCCCTTACATATAACTTTTAAACACACATCTTACTTTTCCCTATAAGCATATTCATTACGATTCTTTATGCAAACAATAAATTACATGTGCAACTTTAATATGGTGCACGTTTAAACTACTGCAATTACATTACATACACGAACTAATTCCTTTATGCATTATGTTCACACAATTCAAAAAGCATTACATTACATCATTATCCTAACACCATTATACTGCTGAGTTCACTTCGTCTCAGTGAACTATTCATTCTTTGCTAAACATGCATGAATATACAATGGATATAAACGAATATATGTCTGAATACATGTGGGTGCGGCCTATCAGTGATTATGATGCACCCCTACAATTCACAAGAACATTTCGCTCTATCAGTTCCCCCTTTGATGACTCCTGTCATCACATCCCATTCTACTCCCTCGGAGAAGGAACCGACCTAAACAGAACTTGTTCCCATCTTCCCTGATCTGAAGTTCTCCATGCTCTTGAGCCTTTTATACTGATTGTCCTGCAGTCTTGCCAATCTCATGTCATTTTCCCTCAAAGCTCTCTTGACTCTGCCTGCTCGATACCATTTGTAGGCCTTGATCATAATCCACAAGCCAGCCACACAAACCACCAAGATAAGGAGTGGTCTCAGGAAGTACCCAAGGAATCCCTTTCCTAGGTTTGCAAACCAACCTCCCACTTGACCAAAACCCTTTCCGACCTTTTCCCAGGCCCCTTCCTCGGTCAAATCCGCTATCTTTGTGTGGACCATAGTGATGTTACTTATATATTTCTCCAGATCCTTGCTACGGTCTGGTATATAAGTGCAGCACTCTTGAACCTTCAGCATTTTACAGACTCCGCCCTCTTTTGCCAATAGGACATCCAAAGCAAGGCGATTCTGCAAAACCATTCCCCTTATCGACAACATCTCTCCTTCCACCAACACCAACGATTTTGCTGTGTTCATCGAAAATTCATCCACCACCGTCGCTAACCTCCGGATCTTCACATCATTCAAGACTACTCCTAGACTAGGTATCATAGCTCCAAAGATATCCCCCACAACGATTCCTGCACTTGCAGCTCTTCTCGTTCTTGAATGCTCTCCACCCTCCAGAAGATTTAAGTCTTCTGTATGGTAAATCTTTGGAAATATTATTGACAAATAACATGTTCCATACCAATTTGCAGGCAACCTCACATAAGCATTCTTCCCACATACGTAATACACCGTAGGTATCACTTGTACAGGACCTTGGAGGAAATCTTTTGCCTCATCTGCCATGGTGAAAACGTGATCACAAGTACTCTGTCCCACTGGAACCTTTTCGTAGTAAGTCTGATACCGCCTTATACACAACTTACCCCTCTGCTCCTTATCCAACGCTATAGGACCATAGCTTCCCCTGGTCTTGTGCAACCGTTCTTCCTCCGTCCAATCTGTCCTGTGATGCCCTAAATCTCGGGATTCAGTCAGCTTTCTATACCTATCTTCAACCTGATCTACAAACTTTCTCTCTACATCCGACATCAAACAAGTCAGATTGTGTCTGTGTGCGAATGCTGTATCCAATTCCAAACTCGGTATGAAGTACTTCCTCAGTCTGTCCTCGGTCTTATAATAGTCATACTTATTCAAATGCTTGTAAGCTGGAACTTCAGGAAGTACTGCGTCGAAATTGGAAAAGAAATACTCGAACTGATCTCTCTCATAAAACAAACTAAGCAAAAGACTACAAGAAATACCATAAGTCAGTGGAAGATGATGATATCTAATACCCTCATCCACCGAAGTAGGCAACTGCATACACACATAACAATCTTTCGCATCCATCATGTCAACATACTCATACAACAACTTAGCATACGCATTAAGCTTAAAATCACCCTTAGACAAATCTACATGTAATCTACGACTTTCTTCTAATATCATAGCTCTATCAGCTGCCCTGTCTACCCCCTTCTGACTAGGTGTGATAGGTGTAGGTGTCCCTGTCACTGCCTCTACTTCTGGCTCATGCGAACCAGTGTATGAGACTACAACTACTATGATTATTGAAATTATCACACTACTTATAAGAATGCCTATAATCCACTTTGCTCTACGATTGGGATTTCCCGGCTCCATGATTTCGAAAGTTCTCAAAAGTCTTGGTTATCGCAAAGAACTCAGAAAAGTCTCTGTCCTTTATTTGTGACTTGCTTAACCAGCTCGAGCAACCATGAAATCTCCGGGCTTTCCCTTTCCGATCACAACTTATTTACACAGTCCAGAAAAAGACTTCCCTAGTTTTCGTTCCTCTTCCTGTGGAAAGTCCCTAAGTGTATTCTTCTTCCACTCGGACCTAGGTTATCTTCTTCTTTTAGACTTTTATTTACAGTTCATTACTGATCCATAATGAGATCCTCATTGAGCACGACCAGAACGTGATACAAAAGTTCAAGACGCAAAAGCAGCACTTCGTGTGAAAACGGCTCAGCTCCGAAAGGCGGGAATTCGACCCGATGCAGAAGCAATTTTCGGACTTCACTCAGAAGTGGGGGATTCGGAATCGTGAGTGTCAGTGTTCCGTCTATCTCGAACCCTGGCATCCGCAGCACCACCTTCACCACCAGTTTCGGGCTCCGACTGAACACTTCCACTGACTTCAGTCTCCCTGTATTCACCACCCCCTGCATCAAACACAGTGTAAGTCCACTCAGGGGTAGAGTATCTGCGACAAGGCACTCTTGTTCTTTTGGACCTTCGCCGACTGTCTTGTGCTTGGTCTTCGTCGCTTGCTTCGGTTTCAGATACTTCGGACACTGGAGCAAGGTCTCTCTCAGGTGCTAACCTCAGGTTCAGTCGCCTCTGTCTTTCAGGCCAACTTTCAGCACTCCTGTTCGTTCGTCTGCCTTCTCCTTCTATGCCCAGTGCATTACTTCCTCTTTCTGTTGCATTTGACTCTTCTCCGCCCCACTGCACCTTCTCCTTCTTCAGTGCCTGAATCAGGGTTCAAACTGTGGAAACCCCCTTCAGCTTGCTCTAGTGCACCACCAGCTGTGTCAACGACCCTTACAGCTTGACTTGTCCTCTCATGTGGCCCTACCACGTCAGCTGGGTTTTCATTTACGAGAGGAGCTGTTTCTTCCAAGGGTGCTGGAACTCTGCGGGTATGGGAAGCATGCACCCAGTTCGGCAATCCTCCACACTTTACTGCTGTGTTCGTGATAAGTATCACCTGATACGGGCCACGCCAACGGGCATCCAAACAACTCTTCCTCACGTGCTTCCGGACGAGCACCCAGTCACCGGGACACAAGTCGTGGCACAGATCACTCGAGGCTGGAACCACAGCTGCTTGCACCTGCTGGGATACAGAACGGACCACATCAGAGAGTCCTTTACAATAATCGAGAATCAAATCATCAGTGATGTTTATCAAGGCTGTAGTTGGTACTGCTGGCAGTCTCATTGCCCTCCCCATTATTATTTCATGGGGGACAACCCGGTCTTTCTGTCTGGGACACTTCGCATGCTCATGAGCACCAGTGGCAAGGCGTCGGGCCATTTCAGGGATGTTGAAGAACACATTTTTGCCATCCGGGCTTTCAAAGTCCCATTAACTTGTTCCACCATCCCAGAAGCCTCTGGTCTGTAGCTACAGTGGAGTCTCTGGTCAATGTTCAATGCTGCACAAAGTAACTTCATGATTTCGCAATGGAAGTGCCCACCTCTATCTGATTCCAAAGAGGTCGGGATCCCGAATCTAGGGATAAGCTCCCTCAACAGTAATTTAGCCACTGTCAGAGTGTCACACCTTCGTGTGGGGTATGCCTCCACCCACCGTGAGAATATACATACTATCACTAGAATGTACCTCAAGCCATTGCACCTAGGCATCTCCACGAAATCCAGCTGTAATCTATTGAAGGGCCCTCCTGACCTTCCAATATGACTCAGTGTGACTACAGTTTTCTTTCCAGCATTCATCTGTTGACATGTAACACACCTCTGACATACCGTCTCAGCCATTGCTCGGAACCGTGGGTTATACCACGTCTGTCTGAACACCCTCATCATTGCGTCTCTACCCAGGTGTGCCTGACCATGTATCAATCTTGCCATCGGACTCAGCAATTCTTCCGGTAACACAGCTCTCCCATCGTTTGATACACACACATCCACCTCTCCTCTCTCGCAACCAGCTTTGATCCAGCCCTCTCTTTCCTTGGTTGAGACTTCATCTTGCAATCTCTTAAGCTCTTCCCAAGTGTCTGCCATGGCCAACATTATGCTGAGATCGGTTCCCTCTTGGCTCTCTTCTATCTCCCTGCCTGTGTATATGCATCCTTGTTCTGCGCAAAAGCGGGCTACCTCATCTGCGTAGTTATTACCCAAGGATACAAAGTCCTCCCCCTTCCCATGGGCTGAACACTTTACAACAGCGATTTCTTTCGGATGCTGTAATGCTTCTAACAATTGTCTTACATATTCTCCATTACGAATGGGTGAGCCAGATGATGTCAAAAATCCCCTCTGAGACCATAACTGCCCGAAGTCATGCACCACGCCAAAGCCGTATTGGCTGTCTGTGTATATCGTGATTCGAATTCGATCAGCGGCCAAACAGGCACGGGTCAAGGCAATGATCTCAGCTACCTGCGCGGAGCGTACTCCTTCTAGGCAAGCGGCGTCGACCACTCCTGAAATAGTACATACAGCAAATGCTGCTCTCAATTGCCCCACACTGTCTCTTAAGCATGAACCATCGACAAAGAAAATTTCATCTGGGTCATCCAATGGCTCATCGACAATGTCAGGTCTCGGTTTGGTGCAAAGTTCGGTCACATCGAGACAGTCATGGTCCTCACAATCTTCATCATCTGTGTTCGGTATAGGCATCAATGTCGCAGGGTTCAAGATGGAGCACCTTTTCAGAGTCACATTCTCTGCGGCAAGTATGACTTGCTCGTACCTCGTTAACCTATTGTTCGTTAGGTGCTGGGTCTTGGTCCTGGTCATTAATAACTCAACCGAATGTGGTACATGTACAGTCAATGGATGTCCCATTACAATGCTTTCACATCTTTCAATGCTGACACCTGTTGCAGCAACGGATCTTAGACATCCGGGCAACGCAGAAGCTACTGGATCTAAAGTAGCTGAAAAATAAGCAACTGGTCTACGGACACCTCCATGGTTCTGAGCTAACACTGCTAATGCACATCCTCCTCTCTCGTAACAAAACAATGAAAAGGCCTTGTTGTAATCAGGCATTCCCAGTGCGGGAGCCCTGCACAAATCATCTCTCAACTGCAGGAATGACATCAAGCACTCCTCGTCCCATGGTACCGGATCACTCACATCCTTGTGTGTAAGCCTCTGCAGAGGCTTTGCTCTCAAGGAGAAACTAGGAATCCACTGTCGACAATAGCCAACCATTCCCAGAAACATCCTAACTTCCCTCTGTGTAGTGGGTACCGCCATGCTCATTATTGCCTCAATTCGATCTGGTGACACCTTCCTCTTGCCTTTTTCTAATCTGTGTCCCAAGTACTGTACCTCATTCAAACAGTACTGCAGCTTGTTCGGGGACACCTTATGTCCATTCTCTGCTAAGTGGTTCAACAAGGCTACTGTGTCAATTCTGCAAGCATCTTCTGTTTCTGAGGCAATGAGCAAGTCATCTATGTACTGCACGAGAACTGAGTTCTGCGGCAACACAAGACTCTCAAGGTTCTTCTTCAGGATCTGGTTAAAGATCGATGGACTTTCCGTATACCCTTGAGGGATACGACACCATGTTAACACGCGATTCTCTAGCCTAAATGCAAAAAGAAATTGGCTTTCCTCGTGGAGCGGTATCGAAAAGAAGGCTTGACACAAATCGATAACCGTAAACCACTCGGCTTCACATGGGATCTGGAACAGTATTACTGAAGGATTCGGTACCACTGGACAACAAGGGACAACTATCATGTTGACCTTTCGCAGGTCTTGCACGATCCTGTATTTCCCGCTCGGTTTCTGTAGTCCCATTATGGGTGAATTACAGGGACTACCTCTGATCTCCTTCAAAATACCCTTCTCAATGAAAGTCTCGATCACAGGTTTTATTCCTGCAATCGTTTCTATCGATAAATTGTATTGAGGTGTTCTGGGGAAATCAACATTCTGTTTCACCTCAATCCGCACTGGTTCAACCCCTCTGATTAAACCTATTTCGTCTCCTGCGAAATCCCACACCACAGGCGACACTGCGTCTCTCAGATCATGTGGAAGTTCTTCCACAGTCACCATTGGGTACAGATCTATACACAGATGCTGATTGGCCACCTTAAAGTCAGCATCATCATCTCTCGTCTGGACCTCCACTCCTCGTGGTGTACAATAAATCGTGCAGTTCAATTTGCACAACAGATCTCTTCCCAAAAGATAAACTGGACTCGTGTCACATACTACAAACTGATGTCTAGTTTGGAAAGTACCTATCTTTACTAAGATCGGTTCTGTCAATGGGCTGCTCATCTTCTTGTTCGCTACTCCGACAACCTGGATTGATTGTCCCGAGAGGGGTAGGTTAGGGACTACTGCAGATCTTACAGTAGACCGGGTAGCTCCAGTATCAACCAAAAGTGTTGCAGGATTGCCCTCAATCTCTGCCTCTACAAAAGGTCCTCTCTGGTCTACCTCCAAGACCGCTCCAAGTGTGCAGTCTTCCTCCCCTCTCAGGCACCGTCAGGATAAAGGGTCTAAGCTATCCTCAGCATAGCGTTCGAACAGGGGCATCTGTTGGTACGTTCGTGTTCCTTGTGAAAACTTTGGAGCTTGGGGAATCTGAGCATGAGAATTGTAAACCCCCCTTTCATCGTTCTAGGTCTCGTTATTGTGTTAACCACCTCTTGCGCGGGTGCCTGAGCCCCCTCTTCCTCTTCCTGTACCTGATTAGCTGGGTTCAAAGGACACTCGCGTTTCCAATGTCCGACCTGGCGACAAAGATGACACGCAGTGGTCTTCTTTAGTGTGGCCACGTCCACTCCTGTCTTGGGGTCTACTGGTTTTCCCTTTCCCTGTACCTGCCCATTCTGGTTTCCCTGAAAATTTCCTTGCTTTCTTCCTAAGGTCCCTCCACTAGGCTGACTCATGCTGTCTGCATCTGGACAAGCATTAGTTTGTCTTTTAGCTTTCGGTGTTTCGAATCCACCTCATCACTACAGTATCTCGCGTACCGCAAAATTTCATCTAGTGGCTTGTTCTGCCAGCAGATCAAATGGTGCTGTATCATGAGGCTGATTTCCCCTCTCAGACCCGTTACAAACTTTGAGACAAACTGTCCCATATCCTTAGGGTCCAAAACATCTAACCCACTATACTGTTTAAAAACTTGCAGAAGTCTTTCATAGTATTCATGCACCGTTTCCTTGGGTTCTTGTACAGTCCGATCTATCTTAACCCAATCTATATCCTGAGGTGAAATCTTCGACTTCAACCATGTAATCACCTGCTCATACTTTTTCATGACATCAGGTGATGGACCATTTGTAACCGCCTCTCTTTTCGGTTCCGAAGTCGGCCACTCAATAGCGACTTTACATGCTGTCCACAAATCTCCTGGTACCACTATGTCAAACAAAGTGTTCAAATCAATCCACAATACTTTTGAAATCTTCACAAACCGCTCAACCTGCTTGTACCACTCCACCGGTTTTTCCCTCAGCCGAGGAAAATCATTTGTAAATGCAGCCAAATCACCTCTATTCCACGGCACATGCACGTACCCTCCATTCTGTACTTCCCGTAAACGAAAATTTCCTACACCCGTCGCCCCCCTCCTGGCGGCGGCGTTTCCCTTCTGCTCTCTTTACTGGTTTCTTTTGGACCACCTTTCTTCCCATTTGTCCAACAAAATCCATATTCTCATTCCTATGATCAGGTCTCTGGTGTGCGTCTTTAATCCTGTGATTCTTTTCTCCTCCAACTCCTGATCACTGTAATGCAATCTGTGTGGTCCCTGTAACGCTTTAGTTTTATTCAGGTCCACCTCATATCTTTGGCCAAATCCCTCAATCTATCATGTGCCATTCTAGCTTTTCGAGTCACATCTTTTGCTACAAACAGCAGCTCATCTGATCCATAGATTTCTATCCTTTCCAAAGGCAGACCCCCACTGATCATTTCGTCTACCTCTGCTTTCAGCCTCACTACATCTAGCAACCTTGCCTGTACTGCACTCCTCAGTACATCTCGACAACCTGAACCGTCCCGCTCATCACAGTCACTATTCTGTCCTTGTGACCTATTCCCTTCCATATTCCTGGAACCTGGTCTGTCTTCCGAGACATTTTGTGCCCTATCTCTTTGCATCCTATCCTCTTGGTTCGTTACTGTTGGTGTCCACTCCCTCAAAGCTGACTTAGATTCCCGTAAAGACCTCGGTCTTTCCGGTCTCTCCTCTTCTCGACCACATGAAGAATCCGCAGTAGCCGGTAACGGCGTACTTGTCTCCATTGGTCTTGGGAAATGAACCACCCTTACTCCCAACCCATTCCCACTCTCACTGTTTCCTTCTTCCCTTCTCATCGGCACGGAGCTCCCTTCTCTCACTCGGTCTGGGTCATATACCGGTACTATAGGGCCAATGGTAACCGGTACTGTCAAGGAGTCCGGTAATCTTGTGTTCCCCGCAGGAGGCTGTGTTATCATAGACGCCGTAGCCCCTCCGTTCCTGTGGAAATTCTTCCCACTACTCTCATGCTAGTCTGGTTCTGGCTTTCATCAACTATTGCCACTGCTGGGGTTCTCTTTCCCTCTTCTGAATCTGGGTTAAATGGTGGTGGCCTCTCTGCCAACATCCTATCCAACAAACTGTCATCTAGATCACTATCATCCTCATCAATTCTTGTAATCTTTCCATTTTGTATCAGCAGTGGGTATAACTTATCTCCTTCGATCGTGTCTGCTCTCCACCTTTTCTCCAAGTCATCCCATTTTGCATCTTGAAATGCCCTGACCGATTTCTTCACCCTTTCCTGGCATCTGTCCTTCTTCCTATCATACGCTGCCCTTATCCACGCATGTAGTGCCTCAAACTGTGTTGGTCTAGGTAGTGGTCGTAATGAAGCCATTACACTCTTGAGCTGGTACAGCACCTCTAACCTGAAAGTACCATATCGAGGGAACGACAATTCTCCTTCTGCTTCTGTCATTTTATGCCAATTCTCAAGCCAAATTATGGTATGCAATCCTACATTCTTTGCCATATAATGTGCTGGTGTATCCTCGGGAGGAGCTTCCTCTCCCTCCCGAACAACCACATGTCTATCACCTCTACAAAGTTCCCTTAAAGCTTTAAAACATTTCATGATGAATCAACTTTGTTATTCGTACTCAAAATGTCCGCTTTTACTTCCTGATTTCAATCCTCCAATCCCAGCGCGGCTCACACCAACCGGCCTATCGCAGCGCGGCACTTGTCTGACGTCACGTTTCCTCCGCTGGCAGCAGTTCCCCTCCTTTCTAATTCACTTGTTCTCACTCGCATCCGTCCCAATTATACTCTGAAATAATGTCCGTCCTACCGAACAATTACCTCTCTGACCGTCAGTCTTACCAATGACCGATCAGTCTCTTAAGCTTGTTGACCTCAATCTGGCAACCGTCTGTCCACGAACGACCGGACAATCGCCTCTAATACACTCGATAGGATTCAATCACTCGATGTTCTGCACACAATAACCTACGACCTGCGTTGGTTATTCACACACTCACACATATGTCCCTATCTTCTGTGGGTCTGTCAATGACGTCTCGTGACCCCCACAACTCTGGTCAACGTTCTCAACTCTGGGTGTATTCTACACCACAATAAATCTCCCGGTCCCGCGCGCGCTCACGGTCCGTTTCTCAATCACTCAACTTTCGTTCCAACTCCGCAAGACATCACACAACAATATAACACCGCAATCTACCAAACATCACTCTTTTCATACTCACTCTACTACGAACTGCTACTTCCGCCGCACCGTCACTCTCCGTCAGTTTTCCACGACCTCCGACATCCGTCTCTCGCGGTTCTCTGGATCTGCGTCACTCGGGCTCTATGGGGCAACTTAATCTCCTATCTTGCTCTAGATCTCCCCTTACCATCAAAGGTAACCATCCTACTCTGCTACCAACTGATAACGCCGATTCTTATCTAATTATCTATAAGAACCTTCTGGCCGCCAAGATCTTTTTACCTGTTGAATAGTGTAAAGGAGAGAATCTCATCAGGTTAGATATCAGCATTCATTTTGTCTGAAAGGACCACGGACTCCGAATTCAAGTTTGAGAATTTATTATCGCCAAAAATAACTGAACGTGCAGGCACCTCAACACGAGGTTAAAGAAATAGATGGGCACTAATACAAATAATAATCTACGCAGGAGTCTCATCCGACTCAGGATAAGAAGAATAGACAGTTCTAGGAGGACCAACCAGACTATGATTGCTCCTATTTCTAAGTTGCTCTTCATGGGCCTAAACAAGCTTAAAATCAATTGCTGTCCTTACACTAACGCTAAGTGACATCCCTGCATAACGATTTTCCCAGGCAAGAAAGAATAAAAGGTGTCAGCTGTGAAGACTTCCTAAGAAGTGCAATCACCATATACCTAAGCTCAGCTCTGTCCTTCTCGCTGGTCTCCCCTACCGCTTCTCTGGCCTCCTCCCTCAGGGCACTATCCCTAATACAAAACCATACTACAAAGGTACACGCCTTGTTTACGCCCTCTTGGCCAGGTCTTCTTTCTTGTGCTTTTCCATTGAAACGGTGACTTCATCCTGGACGGTTTCGTTGACCTTGAGTCCCAGGCGCCTTCTCCGCTGAAAGTATCATCCCTAAATTCCATTGCACTCCCGTACCATGCCTCCCATCTTTCTAACTTTTGAAAACAAAGAGTTAGTCTTTACTAACGAGACATGTGTCCTTGCACCTGCAACAAAAGATACGTTCAACAGAAACCTTCTACTGTGCTAATTAAATCTACCGTTTGTGCCCAGAGAGCCTTTCCAAGAGAAACCCTTTTCGGCCTACATTATAAGCTAACATAAGAATATACCAGGCCTTCCTTAAGCATATATGTAGTCAGGCCCTTACATATAACTTTTAAACACACATCTTACTTTTCCCTATAAGCATATTCATTACGATTCTTTATGCAAACAATAAATTACATGTGCAACTTTAATATGGTGCACGTTTAAACTACTGCAATTACATTACATACACGAACTAATTCCTTTATGCATTATGTTCACACAATTCAAAAAGCATTACATTACATCATTATCCTAACACCATTATACTGCTGAGTTCACTTCGTCTCAGTGAACTATTCATTCTTTGCTAAACATGCATGAATATACAATGGATATAAACGAATATATGTCTGAATACATGTGGGTGCGGCCTATCAGTGATTATGATGCACCCCTACAATTCACAAGAACATTTCGCTCTATCATGAGCAACTAAGTCCCCAAAATATCCTGGCTTAAGTCACTCAGCGGGACAGCGAGAGCAACCAAAGCATCTAGATCCGTGGGATTAGAATAACAAATAAATATACAGAGACGCCCAGCTCAACTATCCCAAATGACATCAAACAACATCCAGGAAAGTACGGTAAACAGAGCAAACAGAGTAAATAGGAGAGAAGCAACCACAGACAAAGAACGCAAACTTCAGGCAGATAGCTGGAAACTGGTCTACAAACTACCTTATAAACTGGGGGATAGGACTGCACAAAGCAATCATAAAAAAGCTTGTGCGTTACAGGGGAGGAAAATGACAAAGAGGAGGCCAGGCATTAAAATGAGTAAAATAAGTAACACTGGTACTATGATAATGCCGTCCACGGAGATCCAAGGCAGGCTAGAATCCACCCCCATCGCACACCCAAATTCAAATGCTATGACAATCTGCAAATACTTTAGGCCAATGCCATCCGGACTGAGAACATTGGGGAAAGGGGAGTCCTGTGGCAACGCATCAAAGCAGGCGAAGCAACAAGCAAACGACAGCACGAGTCAGGAACTAAATCTATGTCACCATGAGAAACCGGTTAACGGGAATTTTATCCCCCCCAGAACAACGGAGCAGATTACCGTCCGTCGCAGGAAACGCGGCAAGACGTGATAGGGCAAGGAAATCCGGAAGTCCTAGAAATATCATCGCCATTGGACTCCCCAAAAGAGGATACACAAAACATGCAAGGGAAAAGTACGGCAACCCCGCAGGCAGGTGGCATAGGTTCTCAACACGAATTGTCCCTGTCACAGAGCTTATCAGCAATCAACCTCTTCACTTTTAATCAAAGCTCACCTTTGTTGGGACTGGGACTGGGTGACAATAGCCCCCTGGGGGAACAGAACTCTCACCATTTAACCGCCGGGACAAAGCGCACAACTCAAAGTGGGTGCTATAACCAAAACTCCTCGTTATCTTCAATAAACTCTACACTAACGACCGCAATTAATGCCCTTACTTGGCAAACACAAAAACTTGAGATTCAAATTGATACCATGCAGGCAATTGCAATAGCTATGACCAACATAGAAGCCAAAATCGACAACTTAGCGGGAAACCTGGAGCTGCAGAAGTTGCAGCCAACAGTTGGGTGCTCCTGTCTCCCAATTGTTGAGAAGCTCAGCTCTCTCCCAGAAGTTCTAACATCAATAGTCATAGAACTAAAGCAAAGACAACTAACGACCACAGATCAACTAAGCCAATGTATAGCAAAAAGAGCTCTTACCTACGCAAGAAATAATGATAGTAATGCCACAGCTGGAGCAGAAATCACACCCATTCTGGCACAGGGAACAGCAATGAGGAACTCTAACTACACCTTACAGAACCCATGCTCAGAAACCAAGTCCCCTACGTATATCAAGACTCTAGCTAGCAAACACACTTCAGGGCCAGACACTCCTCCAACATCCTCGCAGCTAGCATCAGCGACGGGCCAAAATATAACTAAACATGATGAAATAGCAATGGGCAAAATTCCGCTATGGAATACTGACACAGCAGATAATCTTGATGAGGCCGTGGCACCCTGCAAAACGCTATCCAGGAGAGCAAAAACACGCTTGAAGAAGCAAACAAAAAACATCAAACACAGGCGCCGGGCAAAGGAACTACAGCTGCGCCTGACTACAGTAGACTGCAATCCGGATCAGAAAATGAATTCAAAGGAGGCCCAAGTGCAAAACTGCCCGGAGTCTCAGAAACTCTACCCAATTTTTCAAAAAGCTAGGCTCGGTCTCAGGCCAGGGAACGACCGGTCAATTACAGCACCAGTACCACAACTAACTATAAAATCAAGCTGTGGGGATGACCAGGTCAATGAAGAGAGGAAGCTGCTCCTACAGGGGATCGAATTCCCACTACAAACAGACAGCAGAGGGAGCTGCCACATAGTACGTCACTCAAAAAGACAAGAGCAAGACGCACTGCTGCTCATTTCGGACAGAGAAAGGATACCTATCCCTCTAATAGTTAGCACTGGGACACGGGGGAACAAGGTCGCCTGCAAAGATAACAGAGCAAATACAACAAATGTCCACTGCTCAGAAACATACTCCTCCACCACAAGGCAATTGGTTAATGCACAAAGGGAATTGGAGGAGAATATCACAATCCTTACACCTGAATACACATCCCGCGGAAGCTCTGATATACTAAACAGGGCTAACATTCTACAAATCCTCCAACACATTCCAGAGTTATTATCTATCACGACTGAAGACCTAATTCAAGTACAATTCAAGGTTCTGAGCAGCAACACAAAAGAGAGTCGACAATATTAACATGGAAAAACAACACGATAGTACAAAAGATCATGAAAGAAAGGACCAATTTGCGAAATGGGGGATCAGTGTATACAAACAAGAAGAGGAAAAATATCCATACATGCTAGGAGGTGGACTTAACAACAGAAAGACACAGATGCCGAGAAAGTAAATTTTAAGAGGGACAAATCCAGTTTTTCGCCCCACATCGTTACTCAATTTAAGAATACACCTTTCGCCTAACTTTAACGCAACAGGGCGCACAATCTCAGAAAGTGGAAACACCTATCAATACAGAAACCCCCAGGATGGAGCCACAATGATTCGATCATTTCAACAATCAAACTGTTCCTAGCACAAAGAGAAACAACTGGCCTGCGAGCAGAGAGAACAAGATCATAAAGTTAATTTCATGGAATGTGTACGCACTAAAAACCACTCTACAGAACAGAGTTGCATTTGAATTTTTACAGACTGGGGACCTGCTGTGTCTCCAAGAAAGTTGGCTGCTTGCTCCATTGGTTATCCAAGGTTTTAAGGAATTCCAACAGCCAGCAGAAAAGCTCAATGTATTTGGAAGGCCATCAGGGGGCTTATCTATATATGTAAGAATAGGCAGCAATATAACATCAGCAAAATCCTCAATAAGCACGGATATGGTCCAAGCTATCAACCTGCAAGGATTGAAATTGAACTCCTGTCCCATAACTATTTTACTCCTGAACGTCTATTTCAATTGCAAAGATACACCGAGATATGGTAAGATGAGGGTTCTGGTGGAGACACTCGAACAGCTGATCAGCAATCACCCAAATTGCGGAATTATAATGGCCGGGGACTTCAACACTCACAATCTGAGGACAGTAATAGATGTTCCACCTCCCAGGGATCGTGCTGGAATTTTACTGAATACATTCTTAAGCACCTACAGATTAAGGTCAATACAAGAGACACAATGCCCCAACCTTGACATGACGAAAGACTCACAGGGAAAAAAAAAATCTACGATCGATCATATCTTTATGTGCAATCGCTTGCATGTGCAAGTGGTAGAATTCCAAAAACCAGTGCAGCAGACCAGCGATCATCTCCCACTGGCTACAGTCATCTCTCTGCAAATGGTCAATCTTCCGCACATCACCCCCCTGGGTTTGTCTAACGGGGAGGAAATACATACGCTCTTGAGAAGATTAAAGTGGAATAAAATAGACATATCCGGTATGTCAGCCTGGAAAAACAACTGGTCTACACTTGCTCAAGATTTCACTGTGGGTAATATATCCGAGAATTGGACAAAATTGGTACCGGAGCTGTATTGTCTTCTGCTAGGCAAAAAACCAAACCATCAGTCCATTCACGGAGAAAGGATATGCTGCCAATTTCAACATAGGTGCAAAAGAATAGAACTAAGCAAGCGGGTCCTGAGGCAAGCCAATCGCAACCACAAGTGAGTGAGAGACGACCGCACACTCCAAATTCTGCTGACAGCAAGGAAATTACACAGAAAAAATGTATGGGACCTTAAAAGGCAACAGGAAGACTCCCAATGGTTGCACATTTTCAGTCTGTTAATCCCAAGCAGACAGGCTGAATTCTGGCTATATATTAATAGGTTGTCCGGGCATGGCCACGACCGGCGCAATGGGGTCCCCAGTCACACATGGATTAACCATGAGAGCTCATTGTATTGCAGATCTTCGGACGACATCCTGCCACACCACCAACGACCATTTTCAAGTATTAGCATGTTTAATGCCAATCACACAATCATTGAAGAAACAACTGAAACTTTTGACGTGGGCAATCGCGTGGCATTAATACTAAAGAACATCAGAAGGGACGGGGATCCGGGACCCAACGGCCTACCTGGACACCTTTTCAAAGAAGACTGTGAATTTTGGGGAACTATATTTACTCCGCTGTACCAGTTCTGTATGGCTAACTCAACAATCCCCGAAGCCTGGAAAGGTTCTCTGTTACAACCAATTCACAAAAAAGGTGACACCGGAGTACCAACCAACTATAGGTTGATAGCCCTTCTGGATATCGAGGCAAAGGGATATGCAAGCCTCCTCCTGCAAGATCTGCAAAACTGGGCCAACGACAACGAAATCCTACCAGTCTACCAATCTGGCTTTAGGGCAGGAGCGTCAACGCTGGATAACATCTTAGCCCGCGCATATCTGGTAGAACAGTCTATCCAGAAAAAACGGCACCCGCTTTTCGCATGCTTTGTAGACTACTCTGCGGCATTTGACTGTGTTAACAGGAATCTGCTTTGGCATAAACTACAAAATTGGGGGGGCCCAATCTTGCTGCTGAAAGCCAACATTTCCCTCTACACTGGAACGTGGGTACGGGTGAAATTATCCACGAGCACAGCAACAACAAAAAATCTACACGGATCGAGGGCTGAAACAAGGCTGTGTATTGGCGCCCTTGCTTTTTAATTTATACACTGCAGACCTTGGCAAAACAATATCAAAAGCCAACTTGCTAGCTCCTAAAATTGGGTCGACTAGACTGTTCTTACTGCAGTATGCAGACGACATGGTGCTAATGGATCATACTAAGATGGGTATGCAAAGAGCACTGGACGCATTAAACATCTATAACAATGAAAATGATTTAACAGCAAACGCAGGTAAAACTAAGGTAGTAATTTTTGGGAAGCACGCTAATAAACTCAAACAACAATGGAGCATGGGCAATCTGAAAATAGCAACAACATCTAAATACAATTACCTGGGGGTTTGGATCAAGAGTAATGGCAAGCCCACAGTACACACCGCATCCCTAGAATCAAAAGCTAAGGCGGTGACTTATGCCCTATGTAAACTGAACTCCAAACTGTGCAGCCCGACAACTGAGCCCATTCGAAAGGTCATAAGAGCTAAGTTACTTCCTTCAATCACATATGGCCAACTAGTATTTCCTGCGGTATTAATTAACACCATGGAGCTCGCCAACTGCCAAGCATTCAAACAGATCTTTCAGATACCCGCCCATGCCCGGAACGCCTTGGTACGGCTGGAATTCGGGCTAAATAAACAATCTTATGAACATTGGGCATCGATTGTCCAGTACTATGGAGGGGCCTGCGCAGCACCACCAAATACAATGAAAGCAATTTTAAAGGAAATTTTCACTAAAGGTAAAAATTCCTGGGCCAATGGCCTTCTTACTGCCTGCACTGAACTGCACCTTGACCTGTCCAATTGGCAGGAATTTATTCACCAACCCGGAATTTTAAAATAAATTTAAAGAAACAAGTTAGACTATTATCTAAGGAAGACGACATGAAGGTAATAGAGTCCTCCAGTAGCAACATCGGGCTCTTAGTTAATTCCTTCCAGGATAAACTGAGACAGCCATACCTCGACTCAGCCTTGAATAAAACAATTTTAAAGCAAATTCTGTCAGTGAGACTCATGGTACTGCCAATAAAAGATATAAATACTCGCTGGAAAACATTAGAGGCGGTCACCACCTGCAGACTGTGTCACCAGCACGAGGAATCTATGGCTCATTTGGTTTGCATCTGCCATCGATTGAATCATGCACATCGCACTTTATTGAAACCTCTGTTTTTAAAATACAGCACTCGTACCTGCACAGATGCAATGAAACTTCTCTTCAATTTGGAGATTCCAAGGGAACTGGTCAGACTAGCGAAATTTGCACACCATCTGAAAGAACTTATAGGTAAAGACCAAGCCAAGGACTAGAGGCCGAACACAGTTTTAAATTAGTGAATATACATTTAATTTTATCTGTCTCTTAATATCGTGTACTGTGATTATTAGACTTGTTAAATGAAATGATATAATTAAGTTTTATTCACGATCGAAGAAGGTGCGTTGATGGAGACATCCCGCCCAGTCCTTTTGTAACAATTTTAATTAATTGAAACAATAAATAAATTCATTCATTCATTCATAAGGCACTATGTAAATGTAAATTGAACAGAAATGTTCCCTTCTGACATTGGGTTCTATTGATCATTTATGCTCATAAAAACTAATTTGCATAGCATATTTGTGGCTATATATGCCACAATTGTGCCTTTTGCTGTGAAATATGGGGTTTATATCACAGCTAAATTAACGTTATAGTTACAATCCAATACAAAATCTTAAAACATTGATTTCTCTGGTTATGCTTAACTACGACTAGTGATGGTCCCAAGCATCCTGTGATTCACAGCTCAGTCGCAGTGCCCCTGGGACTTGCAGGGCATGACGGTGCAGGGTTTGACAGCCCAAGTCCGGCCAGTGCCTGTAATGTGCAAGACCAGATGCCCTGAACTTGCAGCTTTCAGTGCTACAATCTGGAGACGTTCACTTTGCAATAACGTCCGCATGCGCTGCTCCTGATGAAGGCCCGGTGCACATTGCATAGGGCAATGCTGGTGGTCATGCAGGTGGCCAGCAGGTGCTCGTGCAGGTGCAGCACAGCCCCGGCGGAGCCCGGGAAATGGTACATGAAATGAAAAGAGGCAGAGAGACGAGGAATGAAGGCGGCGGGGGTAGAAAGAAAGGTGAAGGAAATAAAATAAAAAGATCCAGAGAGAGAGAAAGAAGGCAGTGTGGGAGAGAAAGATTGAAATGCAGAGAATGATGACTGGGAGAAAGAACGAGGGCGGACCTAAATATAAGGGGGGGACCTAAATATAAGGGAGGGGGGACCTAAATATAAGGGAGGGGGGACCTAAATATAAGGGAGGGGGACCTAAATATAAGGAGGGGGGCTAAATATAAGAGAGGGGTGTGAGCAAATGAGCGGTAGAGGAAGAAGAGAAAATTAGAGAGAGACAGAAGGAAACAGGAATTAGAATATTGGAAGTGGGAGTAAACTGGTGAAGGAAAGTGAGCATAGAGGAGCAAGGGAGAAAAAGTCAGAGGAAATAAAGAAAGGAGAAGAGAAGAAAAGGAAAGGAAAGGAAGAAGCGAGAAAAGAAGAAAATGTTAGAGAGGCAAGGAGGAGAGGAAAGAAAAATGAAAGACCTGTGGGTAAAAATGATGGAAAGAGTGAAGGGGAGACATTAGAGTGGGAGGGAAAGTAGAAGAAAGGGGGAAGGACAGAAAGAAAGCAGAGTAAAGAAATATGAAAAAGCGAGGGGAATGTGAGGGTAAAAACAGAAAGGAGAGGAAGAAATATGTGAGAAAGAATGAAAGAAAGCAGCGAAACAGGAAAAGGGAACCAAAATAGAGGGCTGGCAAAAGGGAATGATACTGAGAGAATACAGGCAGGAAGGAAGGGAAGAGATAAAGGACAAAGGGGCAGTGAGAGGATCAGGTGAAGATATGAAGAGAATCATGAAAAGAAGAGCGAGGGAGGGCTAGAAAAGGAAGAAAGAGGAGAAAGAGAAAGAAGGGCCGATTTCAAATCAGATATATTTCCGGAAGTAAACTTGCAAAGAAAGTAAATGTCTATAAACACTATCAGGTTTTTACACGTGTTGTGTGCTTTGGATAGTTTAAAAGAACACTTTCGCCATCTATTTTAAACTCTTACACTTTTATCATTAGTCCACTATCAATGGCCAAGTTCGCTGGGCCCTCGGAGGGTCACCTGTAACTCACCTGCAGGCTCTAAGGACAACTATTGGAGACGCACCCCATCAGGCAAACAACAGGTGCCAAGACCACATAGTTGTCAACCATAGGCGCCTCAAGAGCACAGCCACAGACATACCATTATACCTCACTCTACATCAACAGCGCACGAGACACTTGCACAGTGCACCTCAATAGCAGTTTATTGTCCTCTCATTCACCTTACACATCAGAACCATTCAGGAAAAGGTAATTTAAATATACCACATGCGCACAGCGATGCATCAAAACCTAATTATTGGACACTGATGCCCCCTAACTCAACAGCCACCCTTGTCCTTTGGCACCGCCGTCCACACACAGCGCTGCATAGATTGATGAGAGGGTCCAGCCAGACACTGTCCAGTGGGGATCATTATGCAGTTCAATCAGTCAGGATTTGTAGAGCGCAGCTTATCACCCTTGAGGGTATCCAGGCGCTAGGATCCTGCTGCGATCAGTCAAAGAGCCAGGTCTTGAGTCTCCTTCTGAATTCCGCGAGTTCCTATGAACCACCTTGACTCCAGTCAACAAAACTCCTAGATTCGTAAATCGATTCCGAAATTACTACAGGACCATACAGATGGTGCAAATGTGCTACGACAATAACATGGCGTTCAGTGATGCAGACAGCGAGAGGTAGCTCTCTACCAGGAAAAGAGCAAGGTATTTTCAGGTCTACCTTGTCAAACTACTTATGCAGTAGGACAGGCCCCTTCACATGTAGTATAATCAGCCCATCCTCAAATGTAAGCTACCTTCACAGCAAGTGTAGCAGAATGAATAGTTTCCTTCACCCATACTATGAGCAGCAGAAGGCAAGCTTCCTTCACAAAGCCAGCTGTAGCAACGCTGCTTTGTTCCTCCACACACACACACAAGGTGCACCAGAGACCACCACCAAAGCCCATGAAAGCAAGCAGTTGGGTCTGGGTCACATTAGAAAGTCTGACGATGGAGAGTCACTGGTATATCACATTAAATGTATAGTTTCTGCTGTTTAAAACCTGTCTAGATAGCATACCTTGGAACAGCACTGCCATTGAGGAAGCCAGCCCACCGGAAGGCACCATGGGCCCCGAGTTCCTGTGCCACCCAGTGAGCCATGTTGCTTTAAGCTGGTAGCAGGCATTGAGACCATGTGAAAGCCTATGCCCCTTACTCCCCCAGTTGGTTTGGTCAGATTTATGATTTTGTGGGATGTGATGGTTGCAAAAAGCACTCCCAGTCCACTTGAAATATCCCCTATCCCAGGAACATGTCAATAAATAAATTGCCCAAAATTACAGAACCTTTGACCTGGCTCTTTATGAAGGAAGAATATGGGCTTCTTGTACAAAGTAACAGTTGCAAACCTTCAGATTCGGTAAATCTGAGGGTCTGCGATTGCTACAACTCTTTTTTGAAAAGTACTAAAAATAATTAACAATTTGGAAAAGGTTTTCTGAATTATTGAATGGGCTTAGGAAACAATAAGGAATCAATATTTTGAAAGGGCATGTGTAGGGCATCCCTTCCAAATACAGATTCCTTCAGGTATGTATTAATGTTTAGCAACCAAAACTGGTAGTAAAACATTAATATTTTACAACCAACTCAAAGGAGGTAGTAACACATTCATAACGGGAATGAAGGACCCATCTCCTTTGTGAGTGTTGTCCCCTGCCTTCTCCTAAAAAAGGTGTGTGCTTTATTAAACACATCCTATTTTCCTTTAAGGAAATGTATGTCTCTGCGTGAGTGAATGCACTTTGCTACCCATGCGTGCATTCACCGCCAGATTTCTATATAGCAGCGTAGGGAAAATGAGCTCATTTTGGCTTTGATATCAAATGTTCTTTGATGTGGGTCAGCCAGCTTTAGCAGCGCCAGGAGGCCCATACACATATATTTCATGTTGCTAAATAATGCATTCTTGAATGGTGTTAAGAATGTATCCATCAAGTGTTTAGGACAAACGACAGAACTGAAAGAAATGCTGCTGGTTCCCTGCCCAGTTCAGCAGGATTAGGAAAGGCCAGGCTACATGGCCCTCTGCAAATTATTCTAGTTAAAATCCTAGACTTTGCTTCCACAGAAATGAAGTGCTACCAACAGGGCCGTCTTAACAGCATTATAGGCCCCGGGCAAGTCAGTGCACTGGGCCCTGCCTACACAACTACTCACAGGAATAAAAAAGTTTCATGGAAAATTAGTGTTAAATTCTGGTCTGCATGGGGCCCTTATGCTCATGGGGCCCCCAGACAACTGCCCAGCGTTCCCATGCGTTAAGACGGTACTGGCCACTAAGCATTGTTTGTAACCTGTGCCTATAGATTGTAGGATCCACCATGACTGTGTTCTTCCCAGAAGGTTTCTGCTACTACTGTTGATGGAGCCAGTTCAGGGGGAAACCTTCAGGACACTTCAATGCATATTTTGTGAATGACCGCCATTCGTTGCATGGCTTCCTTTCGTGGTGTTGAGGCTGCCATAAATGCAAGCTGCTTTAAATAGGTGTAATAGGCTGGTGGGGAGACCACAGTCCTGATGTGAGCTGTGACTGCGCTACCACAAGGCCCAAACAATCTGGCCCTCAAAGGTGAACAGGTTTCTGTGAGACATTTCTGACCAACACTTGGAAGTGTGGCAAGTGTACCAAGGCCATTCTCATGGAAAATGCATGAGGAATATGTGCAACATCAGGCAAAACAACAATACTGTTAAAATCTGTAGATCTTAGTAGGGCTGAGCCTAGTTATTTGATGAGACAAATATTTAGTACGAAAAATGCTACAAAACTTAAGAAAATCAGATGGATGTATCGAAGGTTACAAAGAAAACAAAAAATGCTAGATAGGGAGTATTAAGAAGAGCCATTGAATGTTATCTTTTGAGAATTCAAATAAGGAAATAAATGTCACTGTTTCTGGTTCACCCACAACTGAGACCTGTTGGGCAGAAGGTGGTGGTTGGTTTTAGTGAAAGGTTTTACAATAGATATTTTTCTGGAGATGGCACACCTGGAAGCTACATTCAATACATGCTATCTATTGTAAGGGACTAGTCCCTCAGTGTATAGTATAGAATTGGTCTTCTTGCTTTTTTTACTTTGTAGTAATCAAAAAAGTTTATATCCGCAATGATTAAAGGTATATTGTGTGATATATTTATTAAATGAATAGAAAAATCACGTCATAGTTTCCACTGTCGAGTTTTACATCTGTGCAACTCAACTGACTTATCTGATCTAAGATGTCCATGATCTTCTTTCATTAAAACCCCATGCAGTTCAGGGGATAAGTGTATCTCCTATTGAAAAACCCAAGGCGTTTCAAACTCTTGAGAATGAAGACAACGGGGACGATGAGACCAGAAACCTTCAAAATGTAGCCAGATTTGGCTTGATAAAGTAGGATGCATTGAGTAAGAGATCACAACTATAGCCTCAAACACCAAAAAGATCAGAGTGAAACCGAACACTAAATTAGCCACGACGCTGTATCTTTATTGAGTAAGCTCGGTAAGATGTCCTGGTCCTGCCAGAGTGAAATTATCTAAGTCCTAGCTTTATCGTGAACATTCTGATAGCACTTCTTCTTTGAAGAAAAAGCCTTGAATGTTGAATGAACACTGACACCCCATACTCCAATCCACATTTCCTTGTTGTAGGAGACTTCCAAAACTCTGCTTTCATGTTAACTAGGATTGATCAATTCTGTTTTCGACGCTACTTTTTAAAGTAGCTTTGATATAATTTTTTATCAGCTCACGTCTCATTCAGCTGCTCTTTAGGAAGGCCTCACACTCTAACATTTAAGACATTTCTAACAAGCACAACTACCCCCAAGATCTAGAAACATGCATATTGCCCATCAGACCATAAAAGCTCACTGAAATTGTCAACAAAACATGACTATTCATGGCGCTGGGATGCATGTATCCTAATCTTCAGGCATAATTATTAAATAACCCCCGCTGCTATTCGTATGGACCTTTGATCGTCAACAAATAGAGTTTAAAAGAAGCAATCATTTAGATCAATTCTTGAGATTCTCACAGTGACTGTCCTGCAGTCTCTCCATTCTCCTCTATCGTTGCTTAAGAGAATTCTCAACCTGTCTTGCTTTGTGCCACTCATATGCTCTTATCGCTCCAAGCAAAAGAATCAGGAAACAGCGTTTACAATGCTGTCATCACATCGCAGTGCTTTTATAACGCAGTTGTTACAACAACCGCGTTGTTAATACGCGATACCTGTACATCACAAGTCATTAGAATGACTTGCTGTAGTGGGCGCTAAGATATTGGATATGAAATCCAACACCTTCCCTGCTGTTGCGCAAACTGGAGTAGGAATAGTAAATAATACACTTCCTAAGTCCAGCGCGCCCCCTACAGCAAGTCGTTCTAATGACTTGCGATGTAAAGGTATCGCGTACTAACAACGCGATCGTTGTAACGACCACGTTGTAAAAGCCAGCGATGTAATAGCATGCATTGTAACATGCTATATTCAAAAGAATCACAGAAATCACAACTATTTTGATTGTTTCAAGATGTAACCAAGGAATCCCTTCCCAAGATTTGCAAACCAACTTCCAATCCTTATAAATCCTTTTCCAACCTTGTCCCAAACACTTTCAGTTACCAGGTCATGTATTTCATGTTGCATTTCAGTAATGTTACTTATATATTTCCTCAGATCCTTGCTATGGTCTGGGATATAAGTGCAGCACTGTTGAACCCTCAGCGCTTTACAGACTCCCCCCTCTTTTGCAAACAATACATTTAAAGCAAGACAGTTCTGCATCACCATAGCTCTTATCAACACCATCTCGCCATCCACAAGTAACAAAGACTGAGCTGTATTCGCTGACAACTTATCCACAATAGTTGACAACCTTCTAATCTTTATGTCATTCAAAACCACTCCAAAACTTGGTATCATTGCTCCAAATCTCCAACAATCTCTCCTGCACTAGCACCTCGCTTCTCTCTATTGTGTGATTCTCCGTCCAAAGGTCCCAAATCTTCAACGTGGTATATCTTGGGAAACACAACAGCTACATAACATGTGCCATACCAATTTAGTGGCAATCGTACATACGCATTTTTCCCACACACAAAATACACATTCGGCACCACTTGTACCGCTTCTTGTAAAAACTTCTTCGCAGTGGCTTCAATTGTGAAAATATGATCACACAAACTCTGTCCAACAAAGCTCTTATCATAATAGGTCTGTACCTGTCTAATGCAATGTTTTCCCCGCTGTTCAAAGTCTAATGCTATTGGACCATAACTCTCCTTCGCCTTATGTGCTAACTCCTCCTTGGTCCACTCAATTTTCCCCCCTCTATTATTAAGCTTAACTGTTAATTGTCTATGTCTATCCTCTACTTGGTTTACAAACTTCTCTATATCAGTCAATATACAAGTCGAGTTATGGCGATGCGCATAAGCTGTATCTAATGTAACAGTAGGTATGAAATACTTCCCTATCCTCTCTTCCTGTTTATAATAGTCATACTTATTCAGGTGCTTGTAAGCTGGAACTTCTGAAAGCATCACATCGTAGTTCGAGAAATAATATTCATAATGACCCTTACCATAAAACATACTAAGCAATAAGCTACATGTAATACCTTACATCAGAGGCAGGTGATGGTAACGAATCCCCTCCTCTACTGACGCAGGCAACTACATACACACATAACAGTCTCTCACATCCATCGTGTCTGCATACTCATACAACAACTTCACATAAGCATTCAACGTATAATCACCCTTAGACAAATCTACATGCAACAAGCGACTAGTTTGATCTATCAAAGCTTTATCGGCTCCTAATGTACCTTCTTTTGTGCTAGAAGTGGTAGGTGTGGATGTCCCTTGTATTCCCACCCCATCAGCTTCTGCTTTGTGTGAAATTTTTACAGACATGATAATAACTACTGCTATAACTACTATTACTCCTACTATGAGTGTACCTATTATACACTTTGCTCTACTGAGTTCGGCATAGCACAGTGAGAAGATCAACGCACAGTCCCTTTCTCTGCCTCTTACTGCCGATCAACAAAGTTCATGCACAGTTCATTGGAGTTCTGGAAACCAAATTCACAGTTCGTTGTACAATTATTTACACAGTTCAAAAAGACTTCCTGAGCCCTCTTTCTTCTTCTACGGAAAATCCCTAATTTTATTCTTCTTCCACTCGGGCCTAAGTTATCTTCTTTAACCCAAAGCATTTTTTATTCACAGTTCACAGTTCAATCAAAAATCTCTCACAAGATCAGAGCCAACTTCATAAATGACTCACTGTAGAATTTCAAGGCGAACTGCTGCAATCTCCTGAGCTGGTGGCTGATACCCAAATGTTGGAAACAATAGATCTCGCAGAATCAAAGCCCTCAAGCTACTCAATATCGGAGGATTTGGTACAGTCACTGTCAACACTCCTTTGGCTTCTATTCCAGGGACCAACAGTTCAATCTTAATGATCAGTTCTGGAGTTGTGCTGGTCACTCGTGCAGACCTGTCTCCCGGTCCCCACTGCTCACGGCATCTGTAATCAGATAAGTCCACTCTGGGGCAGCGTATCTCTGGCACGGCACTCTCGCTCTCCTCGATCTCCTTAGGCTCGCTTGTGCTTGCTCCGAGTCACTTAGCTCCGACTCAGACGTTTCAGATACAGGGGCAAGGTCTCTATCAGGAGCAAGTCTCAGGTTCTGTCTCTTCTATCTCACGGGCCACGACTCTCTTGCAAGTTCTACTCTCCTTATCTGCACCCTGTCCACTTCCCACACTAGTTTCTTCGGCTGATTCTGACTCTACCACTCACAATGTTACTGTCTCCCTCAGAGTTGATACCTGGGCCTTGTGTAGCGTGACTCCCCTCCGCTTGCTCTGGAGGGTAACCAGCCTCGTCAGGATCCCCCACAGCTTTGCTTGTCCTTTCCAGTAGCCTCGCAGCCACGGCTGGATTTTTTTCAGGGAGAGGAGCTGTTTCTTCTGAGGGTCCTGAAACTCTGCAGGTATGGGAGGCGTGTATCCAGTTCGGCAAGCCTCCACACTTCACAGCTGTATTTGTCACCAAAATCCCCTGGTATGGACCTCTCCAGCGAGCATCAAGACAGTTCTTCCTCACATGCTTCCGGACAAGAATCCAATCGCTGGGATACAAGTCATGACAGAGGTCCTTCGAAGTTGGTGCAGTTGCCGATTCAACCTGGTGAGACACAGAACGGACCACGTCAGCCAGTCCCTTGCATTAGTCAAGGATCAAATCATTGGTGATGTTTATCAATGCTGTAGACGGCACTGCTGGCAACTGCATTGCCCTCGCCATCAATATTTCATGGGGTGAGAGTGCTGCCTTCTATCAGGAATGCTACGCACACTCATTAGCACCAAAGGCAATGCATCAGGCCATTTCAAAGACGTCGAAGAGCACACCTTTGCCATCCTCATCTTGAGAGTCCCATTAATCTGCTCCACAAGACCAGATGCCTCTGGCCTGTAACTACAGTGCAACCTCTGATCAACTTGTAAGGCAGTACACAATAGCTTCATAATTTCACTGTGGAAATGCGTTCCTTTAACACATCTGTGACACACCGCTTCAGCAAATACGCAGAACCGTGGATTGAACCATGTTTGTCTGAACACTCGCACCGTGGCATCTCTTCCAATGTGAACTGCTCCATGAATCTGCCTTGCCATAGGGCTCAGTAAACAATTCGGCAACACTGCTCGACAATCAGCTGAAACCCAAATGCCATCATCTCTATTCTCACAACCTGCTTTAATCCAACCAGCTCCTTCTTGGTCTGTGTTAGACTTGGCATCTTTGGCGTGGTTTCCCCTGACTTTTTGCCTCTATCTCCTGTATTTTTGATGCTGTGCTGGATTTCGTTTTTGCTGGCTTAGATGCTTTGGGCACTGCTGATCAGTGTCAAAGTGCAATTGCTCTCTGTGTAATTTGTTATTATGATTGGTTCTCCCTGATTGGCATATTTTGATTTACTGGTCAGTCCCTAGTAAAGTGCACTGGGTGTGCCGGGGCTGGTAAATCAAATACTACTAGTGGTCCTGCAGCACTGATTGTGCCACCCACATGAGTAGCCCTGAAAAGATGTCTCAGGCCTGCCACTGCAATGCCTGTGCGCAGTTTGCTAACTGCCATGTTGACTTGGCAATACCCTAACCTTCCCTTTTCTTACATATAGGACACCCCTATGGTAGGCCCAAGGTACCCCCCTGGGCAGGGTGCAGTGTATGTGTAAGGTAGGACATGTACTGATGTGTTTAACATGTCCTGATAGTGAAATACTGTCAATTTCGTTTTTCACTATTGAAAGGCTATCTTGCCCCATAGGACAGAATAGGGAATGCTTTGTAACATTTTACAAGCATATCTTCCCATAGGGATAAGATGGAAAAAAATAAAGCTTAGGCTCTCTGAACTCAGAATTTAATAACACATATTTTACTAAAGATGGTTTTTAAATTGTGTGTTTGAAAATGCCACTTTAGAAAGTAGGCATTTTTTTGTTTAACCATTCTGTCTGCCTCTACCTGTTTGTGTATTGACTGTCTGGTTTTGGAGTGACAGGGGCTGGGGAGGTGCATTCTCTCAGACAGCCACCGGGGGGGTTGATGTGTGTCCTGTCTTTCCTGAATGAGTCAGGGCTGGGTTGAATAGACCTGGGCTGCATTCAGAGTAGGGGGAGGAGTTCTCACTAGCACCTGCATAGGCCCGGTCTGCATTTAGAGTGGTGGGAGGAGATTTCCCTTGCACCTGCATAGGGCCTGTCTGCCTTACACAATGCTGTCTCCACCTCCTGCCGGGCAGCTGCACCAGAGAGGACAGAACTGGTTTGGACTGGGCTCGGAGACCCTTGCACAAAGAGAACAAAGACATTTTGGGGTATAAGTATTAGACCTAAAACCCCTGGACTTTAGACTACTTCTGGAATCAAGAGGAACCTTTGCCAAGGAGAAAAACTGGAGAAACTGAGGAGAAGTACTGCCCTTGCTGTGTGTCTGGGGTTGGCCTGCAGTTGCTGTTTCTGCCAAGGAAAGGAGAAGGACTTTGCTGTGTGCTGTGTCCCCTACTTGAGGAAAGTCTCCAAGGGCTTGAGTAGAGCTTGCCTCCTGTTTTGAAGTCTCAGGAATACAAAGACTTCACCCCCAGCTTCCCTGAACTTCCTTGCTGAGAGTTCTGACCTGCCAGGAGTGCCTGTGACTGTGTGGAACCTCTGGAGGTTGTTTCTGCTGCTGGGAGCTGGAAAGCAACGCAACAACAAGAAAATTGACGCATCGCTCTTCTTGTGACAGTTTTTCCGACGCAAAGCCGTGGTGGAAGAAGAATCTCCCGGCACCGCCGCTGCTGAAACCGATGTAGCGCCTCTCGCCGCTGCAAGAATTGACGCATCGAGGGATCGCGGCTGAAGAAACTGACGCAGCGCCGCTCGATGCCGCTGCATCGTACGCTGATGCATTCCGGATTTCCACGCATCGTCCCTGTGCGGCAAGTTTGCCCCGACACATCACCCGCGGATCGGAGTCGTCTCAGAATCGACGCATCGCTTCCCACTACAGACCGGGCCCGACGCATCACTCTCCTGTGTACAGCGGAACTGTCGCATCGCATCCACAAAGGTCTCAGGAACGACGCATCTCTTTGTTTTTTGACGCTTCCCATCGCTACGGCTGTTTGGCTTGGTGGATTTTGTCGCAACGACAGGTACTTCGCAAGAAATCACGCGCCCATAGTTTTCTATGGACTCAGTTGCTAAAACCTTTTGAAAGTCATTTTTCTTAATACTTGTATGTTGGATTTTTGTCGTTTTGGTCTTGTTAAGTTAAGATAAAGATACTTTATTTTTCTAAACCGGTGTGGTGTCTACTTGTGGTGTTATCACTGTGTTACTGTGAGTGTGGGTACAAATACTTTACACATTGCCTTTGGGATAAGCCTGTCTGCTTGTTTGCCAAGCTACCAAGGGGGTGATCAGGGCTTATCTAAGTATGTATCCCCCTTACCCTGACTAGAAGCAAGGGTCCATATTTGGACAAAGGTACCTACCTCTGCCAACTAGAGACCCCCATTTCTAACAGTCTGACACTTCTCCCTGTACATGCTTGACCTCATCCCAAGTGTCCACTATGGCTAACATCATGCTGAGCTCGGTTCTTTCTGTGCTCTCTCCTGTATAGTCCCCATTAAAAATGCAACCTTGTTCAGCACAAAAATGTGCAACTTCATCTGCACATCTATTGCCTAGTGAAACAAAGTCCTCCCCCTTCCCATGAGCAGCTATTTCCTTCGGTTGCTGCACGGCTTCCAACAATTGTCTCACATATTCCCCATTTCTGATGGGAGATCCTGATGACGTTAAGAACCCTCTCTGTGACCATAGCTGTCCGAAGTCATGAACCACACCGAACCCATATTGGCTATCGGGGTAGATGGTGACTCGGATTTGATTAGAAACAATGCATGCACGTGTCAAGGCAATGATTTCAGCTACTTGTGCGGAGTGTACGCCCTGTAAACAAGCAGCTTCCACTACTCCAGAAATGATACAGACAGCAAACGCTGCTCTCAAATAGCCCGCATGGTCTCTTAGGCATGAACCATCAACAAAAAGAATTTGGTGTGACTCAGGCTGAGGTTCATCAACAGTGTCGGGTCTCGGTTTGTTGCAAAGTTCAGTCACATCGAGACAGTCATGGTCCTCACAATCTTCCCCTTCAGTGTTTGGAATAGGCATCAAAGTAGCAGGATTCAACACAGAGCATCTTTTCTAAGTTATATTTTCAGATGCAAGAATAACCTGCTCATAGCGGGTGAGCCGGTTATTTGTCAAATGCTGGGTTTTGGTTCTCGTCATCAGGTGCTCAACTGAGTGTGGAACATAGACAGTAAGAGGATGACCCATCACAATACTTTCACATCTTTCAATGCTGACACCTGTTGCAGCAACGGATCTGAGACATCCGCGCACCGCTGAAGCTACAGGATCTAATGTAGCAGAAAAGTAGGCAACTGGTCTACGGACACCCCCATGTGTCTGAGTGAACACTGAGAGTGCACAACCTTCCCGCTCACAGCAAAATAATGAGAATGCTTTGTTGTAATCAGGCATTCCTAAAGCTGGGGCGCGACACAGGCTTTCCCTCAGCTCCAGTAAAGGCAACCAAACAATCGTTATCCAATGGTACCGGACCACTCAGATCTTTGTGTGTCAACCTCTGCAAAGGTTTTGCTTTCAATGAGAAGTTGGGAATCCACTGACGACAGTACACAACCATTCCCAAAAACATCCTGACTTCCTTTTGCGTGGTAGGTGCATTCATTTTCATGATCGCCTCAATGCGGACTGGTGACACCTTCCTCTTGCCTTTCTTAATGCGATGACCCAAATACTGGACTTCAGGCAAACAGTATTGAAGCTTGCTTGGGGACACCTTGTGTCTGTTTTCCGCTAGGTGATTTAACAGGGCAACAGTATCGACCCTACAAGCCTCCTCAGTCTCCGATGCAATCAGGAGGTCATCAATATGCTGCACGAGTATTGGGCTCTGTGGCAGTACTAGACTCTCAAGGTTCTTTTTCAGAATCTGATTAAAGATTGATGGACTCTCAGTATACCCTTGTGGGATACGACACCACGTTAACACACGATTTTCCAGACGGAAAGCAAATAAAAATTGGCTTTCCTCGTGTAAGGGTATCGAGAAGAACGCCTGACATAGATCAATGACTGTAAACCACTCAGCCTCACAAGGAATTTGAAACAAGGTCACAGATGGATTCGGTACCACAGGACAACATGGAACCACGATCGTGTTGACCTTTTGCAGGTCCTGCACGATCCTGTACTTCCCACTCGGCTTCTGCAGTCCCATTATGGGTGAATTGAATGGGCTGCCCATGATTTTCTTCAAAGTGCCCTTCTCAATCATTGACTCAATCACAGGTGTAATTGCTGCCACCGTTTATGGAGTCAAGTTGTACTGGGGTGTTCTCGGGAACTCAGCATTCGGCTTGATCTGTATCTTAACTGGCTCAACCCCTCGAATCAATCCTATCTCTTCTCCCGTGAAATCCCACACCACTGGAGAGACAGAGTGCCTTAAATCATATGGCAGGTCTTCCACCATCAGCACAGGGAACATCTCTATGCAGAGATTCTTGTTCGCTAGTTTGAATGCAATGTCATCATCGTTAGTCAGCAGCTCTTCTCCTTTGAACGTGCGATAGATGGTACAGTTCAACTTATACAAAAGGTCATGACCCAACAAACAGACTGGGCTCGAATCACACACCACAAACTGGTGTTGGTCTTGAAATGTTCCAATTCTCACAGGTATCTTGTCTGTCAGCGGATTCGTCATTCTCTTGGCAACTCCTACAACTTGGATCGATTGTCCTGAGGGGATAGGTTTGAGACTACTGCGGACCTCACAGTAAAACGGGTAGCACCAGTATCAATAAAGAATGTAATCGGATGACCGTCTATATCTGCCTTCACATACGGTCCTCTCTGGTCCACCTCCAAGACTGGTCCAAGGGTACAGTGTTCTTCCCCCTCAGGCACCGTTATTGCAATGGGTGTGGATCAAACTCATCTAGTGTTTCGATAAAGGGCATCTGCTGGTATACTCGAGTCCCTTGTGGAATTCTCGGAGGTTGGGGAACCTGCACTTGCTGACTAGGACCCCCTCTATTCATGGATCTGGGTCTCGTTACAGTATTTACAACCGCAGGTACCTGTACTATCTCCTCTTCTTGGAGCTGATTCGCTGAAATTAATCGGCACTTGCGCTTCCAATGCCCGATTTTGTGACAATAATGACATGCAGTGGTCTTTTTTAAGGTACCGACCTCGATTTCTGTCTTAGGATCTATCCCTCTTCCTCTTCCCTGACCCGTGTGAATCGACGTGTTCTGAGTCCCTCCATGATTATTTCCCTGCTTCCAACCCAATGTTCCTCCACTCGTCTATGCTTGGTCTACCCTATCTGCATTCCTCATCTGTACTAGCATCAGTTTATCTTTTATTTTCCTATGCTTAGAATCCACTTAGTCACTACAGTATCTGGCATACCGTAGAATCTCGTCCACTGACTTGTTCTGCCAGCAAATCAAATGCTGTTGAATCATAAAGCTAATTTTTGGTCTCAATCCCAAAACAAATTTGGAAACAAACTGTCCCATGTCCTTAGAATCTAGAGTGTCCAATCCACTATACTGCTTAAAGGCTTGCAAGAGCCTTTCATAATATGCATGTACTGTCTCCTTGGGCTCTTGAGTAGTTCGATCTAGCTTAACCCAATCGATATCTTGTGGCGAGATCTTAGACTGTAACCATGTGATTACCTGCTCAAACTTTTTCATGACCAAGGGTGAAGGACCATGTGTTAATGGGTCTCGGTCTGGTTCGGCAGATGGCCAATCAACAGCAATTTTACAAGCAGATCACAAATCACTTTGGACCACAATATCAAATAGAGTGTTCAAATCAATCTACAACACCTTGGAAATCTTCACAAAGCAATCAACTTGTTTGTACCATTCAGGAGGCTTCTCCCTCAGCTGAGGAAAATCATTCGTAAATGCTGCCAAATACCCCCTGCTCCAAGGCACATGCACGGTACCTCTCGCAGTGGGTAAGCCTCTACTCCTACTGTCCCCCTTCCCGGAGGTGGCGCATCTCCTATCCCCTTCTTGACATTCTTTTTCTTTGACCATCTTTCCTCCCACTTATCAAGCATGTTCCATGCGCATATCCCTACAACCAATTCTCGAATGTGTGTTTTCAGACCTATATCCTTTTTCTTCTAAAATTCCTGATTACTGTAATTTAGCCTGTGACTTCCCTACAACATTTTCGTTTTGGACAAATCCACATCATACTTTTGTGCCAATTCTGTCAATTTCTCATGTGCCCGCCTTGCCTTACGAGTAATATCCTTCGCTACAAACAACAGTTCGTCCTGTTCATAAAGTTCTGTCCTTTCCAAAGGCAGACTCCCACTGATTATCTCTTCTACTTCTGCCTTTAACCTTACTACATGTAACACCTTAGCTTTTGCTGTAGCCTTGTTGGTTCCCTGACTTGACATGCTACTCTGTTCTTCTCTTTCACTGCTCTGATTCCTGTGGCAATTTCCTGTCGCTGTATTCTGTGAGACATGTTGACCCCCAGAGATTCCATGATCGGCACCTACGTCTGACACCCTTCTCACAGGTCCTTAGCTGGAGCTTCCCACATCCTCAAGTGTGAACGTGAATCCGCCAATGACACTGATCGTACTGCGCTAGACCCAACACGCACCCGAAAAGGATCCGCGGTTGCTGATAATGGAGTACTAGCTTCTACAGGCACCAGATATGGACCACTTCTGTTTGCGGTAACATTTCCTCCTAAGTTGACTCTTTCTCCCATTCCTGACTGTAGCTGACTACTGCTTTCTCTTTGACTTGGGTCATTCACTGACACTGTAGGTCCAATGGTGACCGGCACCGTAAGGGCTTCCGGTAACCGCACAGCAGCGTTAACTCCGCTCATCTCTGTACTTCCTGATGCTGGTATCCCCATTCCTTCCATTCCTGTTGAAATCTTTCCCACTACCCTCGCACTGGGGTTTGTCTGTGGTATCCCCGTTCTCTCCATGAAAGCTGCATTTGCCAATTCCCATCTTACCTCCTCTGAATCTTGACTCTATGGTGGAGGGCGCTGTGCTAATAATCTATCTAGTAAGCTGTCATCGGTGTCACTATCCTCATCTTCCTTTCTGCTCCGAGCGTCTCCCTCTTTCACCAGTAGTCGGTATAACCTCTCTCCCTCAATGGTGTCTACTCTCCACTTCTTCAACTGTGCATCCCATCGTGCATCCTGGTATGCTTTCATCACTTTTTTCATCCTCCCCTCACTTTTTTCCCTGCTCTTGGCCTGTGCTGCTCGCATCCAAGCATCTAATGCTTCAAACTGTGTTGGTCTAGGCGGCGGTCTCAATGAAGCCATCACTCCCCTCAACTGATATAGCACCTCCAATCACCAAATCCCCCTCCTTTTCAGTAATCTTATGCCAATTTTGAAGCCAAACTATAGTATGGAGTCCTACATTCGTCGCCATGTAATGTGCTGCCGTATCCTCGGGCGGTGCTTCCTCACCCACTCGATGTTACCACTCCTCTATCTCCCCTACAAAGGTCTCGTAATACTTTAACTCATCGCATGATTAAATTAAATTCTTTGCCCACAAGATGTTTTCGCTTCAACTTCCTGATGTCAATCCACCAATCCCAGCGCGGCGTTACACCAACCGACCTATCGCAGCGCAGCACACTCCAACATCACTCTTCCCCCTTACAGCGGTTCACCTTCCTTCACAATCTCTCTTTACACATTCACACTCTCAGTCATAGAAACAAGTAACTGTCTGCTTACCAAATGACCGGACAGCCACATAAACCAAAACCAAGTAACTGTCTGCCCACGAAACGACCGGACAGCCACATAAACAAGTAATTGTCTGGCTTTCTTCAAGATTGATAGAATTCAATCACTCAAGAACATTCATGCACCGTGACCCACGACCTGTACACAAGGTTTCCCACACGATTCTAACAAATCCACTCACAGAAAGTTCCCTGTCTCAGGCGGGTCGTCGATAGCGCTTCATGACTTCCCATCAAACCAATAGTCAGACAATTACAACAAATCGGTGTCTTCTACACCACAAGTCTATCCAGGGATCTTAGGCTACTCTTGAGCCTGACATCAAAACAAAAACAAAACTCATGGACCGCGCGCGTTCGGCCCGAAACCACATTCACTCGACTCTCATCCCAACTCCACAAGACATCACATAATCAATTCATCACCGCAATCTAACACACAACATCCCTATTCATACTCACTCCATCGGTCTCCACGAAAGTCCGTCGTTCGCAGCTCATTATCTTTTGGGCTCTCATTCTTTGAGGCTCTATGGGGCTCTACTTTTCTGGAATTTTTTGGATTCCGCCCTCACTTCAAGAGGAAACCATCCGACATTGCTACCAACTGATGGGGCTGGGTTCCACGTTCTAGATTTACTCGGGAACCCCTGGACGATGGACTGTTGGATCCTGCTTAAAAGTGTAGAGGGGAAAAATATCTTGCCTAATCAGATTTCACAGTCCCAATAAACCATAACTCCGAAGAATCACTGACTCCAGGTTCTAAGTTTGGTTAGTTTATTACAAAGCCAGGAACAATTGGACATACAAGCACCTCAAGATGAACGTGTAGAAATACACTGGAACTAATACAAAGCCTAACCTACGGGCAAACTTCAATCTATGAAGCATACAGAGGATGACCAGTTCTAGAATCAGGACGCAGATGATCACTGCACCAACATCAAGAGCATTCTTCATTTGAGGTTCGTAAGTAAAAAGCATTAGTCTGTCCCTACACTACCACTAACGTGACATCCCTACTTAGCATTTCCCCAGGCAAGTTCAGGAAAAGCTGTCAGCGCGTGAAGACTTCCTAAGAAGTACACTCACATTGAAAAGGGTCAAGCAGCATAAAGCTACAGAGCTTTTTCTAAGATGCTCCTTCTCTCTCCATCAGCTCTCCTCTCCTAACTCCATCCCCGGGGCACTGTCCCTAAACCCAACACCAAAATCCTAGGACACACCCACCATCACATCACGTGATTTTCCCATCCAGCTAGACACCTCCTCGTAGATAACTTTCCAGGCAGCTTCGATACTCCCAGCCTCTGGCTCGATGACCTCTATTCCCAGGCCTTCTCCAGTGAGAAAGAACACCGTCCCACACTATCAGCACCACTTGTTCAAATGTATCCTCTCCTCCCTAAGCCTAATCCCTAAAACAAAAGCATTATTCTAACTAACAAAGATTAATTTTTCCACCTGCAACAGAAACGTGAGAAAGAAAAGATCCTGCATGCACATGATCATTACGAACAATTCAATTTTGAGAGCTAGCGAAAGAAAGATACACATGAGGCCTACAAAACATCGACTAACATAAGAGTCAATAGGAAACTTCATTAATCACACGTATGCATGAACAGTATTACTTTGCACGTTTAAATCAGTGCGTTACACATTAGCAAATTAATTTCTCATTAGTCATGTGTAAAATCGAACATTAAACTTCATCATGTAGAACACAATTAAAACGTTAATTTCTCCATGTTGCACAAAATATCTCTATCACTTCACTTTACACGTTATTATATTACACATTCTAATAACCAAATGTTAACACCACAAGAGAATATATGCAGGTGCAAACTACTCATGATTATTATAATGCACCCCTACAAATTGAAGAGCACAATCGCTCTCTATCACTCTTGATCCCATGACTTTCCTCCCTATTCTTGTATTTGTCCTGAAGACGAGCATTTGCATCTCACAGTGTTCAGGGTTGATCAAGTGTTTCCTTCCACTGCTGACTTGATGGGATGCTTTTTCTTTTCCTTTCAGCACTCCATCGGATTACATGAATTTCCTTGTTCTCGCTTATTTACTTGTTCCTCCTGACATCGCCATCCCACAGCTCTCTCATTCTCCTTTCTTCCTCCATCCCCTGGCTTTCCCTTCCTCTTTTCTACATCAGGCCACACTTCACCATGTGTGCTCTCTATTATCTACTTTTCCCCTTACAACTCATCTGTTGCTTCCCAGTCCCACTCTCCAATCCCACTTCCCACATCCCTCACCATTTAGAAGATTTTTTAAGAGGAGCCAGCAGCTGCAAAGTATTACTAGGCCACTTTCTGCCTTTTTTGCCCTCATTTTTACTTTTAATTTACCCTTTAAAAACAGCCATTGACCATGGTGGACCTGTAAATTAAAAATGTCAAAATTGTCATCCATGTGTTATGACACATGCAAAAGCATGTGTGTGCTTCTTCGGTCATCTTGGAATGGCCTCATGCACACACATGGGTTGCAATAATGTGTGCAACTGCCCCACGATGCATGCGCACACAAGTGTATGCATCAGCAACCATTTTGAAATGTGTTTCCTACAGTAGAAAGAATGGGTTTTCTGCAATAAAAAATCCATTCCAGGATGGCTGCCTATGCGTCCGCATGCATGCCCAAGCATGGCAGCCATTTTGCATCGCCTAATATAAATGCAAGCTAGCACTGGCAAAGCCAACAGGTCCGCCTTTTACAGACAAGAAGTATTTGCTTTGCCAATCCTTCTTTCAGGGGCGGTTTCTCCTTTAGGGCTCAGGGTCTGCGCCCCTCAGAAATTCCTACACATTTACATAAAAACATATTAAATAGACCGATTTATTTCGAGATACGATCGTATCTCTAAATAAATCAATGTATTCAAGTCTGGGCTGGGCTGTCTGTTTCAGGCTGCCTGCCCAGCTCTGAAGCAGGAGACGGAAGCCAGGCAGTAAATCAACTTTTGGAACTGTGATGCAGGACGCAGGGCTTTCTGTTTTAAAGCCCTTCATTGCCATCGTAGTCTATCAGCGTCAGGGTTTCGGGCGTCGGAGACTTCATCCCTGCGTTATTTCAGATGTCTCTCATTCAAAGTCATAGATCCCACCCGTTCGTCATACGTGAGAGTGGATGCCAGTACGTCTGATCTAGCGCCTTGTTCTCGGTAATGGTAAGTGTTTGCATGCTAATGTTGTGTTATGTATATTGTGCTGAGACCCCTCATCACGCTAACCTCCCCCACTGTGACACCCCAGGCCCTCGCTGCAGATTGCTCCATTAGAAGTGGAGCTGCAGTATGGCATTAAAACTGGCCGTGTTTTCATGCCCCTAAGTTAACATTGATGTAAAAAAACATGGGTTGACTTGCAAACAATGAATGTTAAAAACGTTAAGGTAACATTTCAGCAATTTAGTTCCTCTCTTAGTTCACATGCTTTACATCTTGCATTCTCCAAGAGTTAGCTGTTTTATAATTTTGTTGTTTATCTGTATTTTTTTCTGTGCATACTTTGAAGCTTGAGCCATGCCAGGTGTTTATAAGGAGCTTTGATTAAGCGCGCAGGCGCTAAGGCTGAAGCCAAACAAAGTGCGTGTCAGTGGGTTGGCCTCTCTGCATAGCACACAGAACAATGTTTATGTATTCCATTTGCAACTGAAATTCTGTGGATATGTGTGTGAAGGGGTTACACAGATGTCATAATATTTGCAAGGCAAAAGTGAGAGAAATTAAAGTGCTTAAATTTGAGGGAGTGCAGTGCATGTTTGGAGGTGGTAAAGTGACAGAGATGCGACGAAGTGCATTCAGGGAAGAGTGAAAAGAGGATGCTGAAGAGGAAAGAGAGGTGGTTGAAGATGTACAGATGGACAACATATGCAGAAAAAAGAGGATACATATCGAGCATAATGTAAACATAATTGAAGGCCAAAACTCCTTCCACAGGCCTCAATGCTATTTAATTCACAGACTCACAATTTCAGAATTGAAGCCTTACCAATATTAATTATTTTTAACAAATTGTTGTTACTCATTTATCCTAAACAGCTAACACCCATTGACAAAGCCAATCGCACTGACAGGCTTTAGGTGTATGTCAGTTGTTGTGTCATTTATCTGGATACAATTTCTTCTCAGAGAGAAACCAAAATACCGGTCAGGCGGAACACTATGGGAATCACAGAAATCTATTTGACATGTTCCTTTATAAAGAGCCCCCACTTTTTCAATCCCACTTAAAGACCTGTCTGCACATATTTCTATATGACTGGTTGCAGCCAGCAGCTGTGGGTGCTTCTCGAAGTCTGGTTAGAGCATATTTTTACAAAGTTAATGCTGCATGCAGTGCAAGACACTGGGCAAGCATACATTTTGAAAGGGATAAAGTTGTCATGCTGTACAATTTACACATTACAGTAACTGTTGAACACATTAATGCAGGAAGATGTGTGGCAGTTTATAATGTGTTTAATATTTCAAGACTATACGTTCCCACTGCTTTATAAGCCTTGCTTTATCACTACATTCACTTGCTTTAAAATGCACCATTTGCCGATCTTTTTTTAATTCCTTCCTTGGGATAGGGAATCACTTTTGACCCTAGGTTTGTCCATTGAACTTGTTCACATCACTCGCTATATAAAAGTAATGCCCAACGTTCATGCGCACCACTTTCAAATGTCACCAGCCGCCACTGCCTTCTTTGTTAAAACGTTTGCACTACCGAGTATACTATCAATGAAGAGTTAGAACGATGCATGTTCAACACAGATTTGTAACAATGTTCCACTTCCATAACAGGTTTTGACAGTTACAGATAAATGCTGACATACAGCGAATAAGCAAAATTCAGGGAATGCCGGGAGGAAGCTAAAGATGATTTTAAGTGAATCTGAGTAGAACGTATGGACTTTGAACTATGTATGCAAATACACTATGTCAGTGACAAAGTTTAATAGTATAAAATACCAAGTTAAATCAATAGACACCATTATACACCGATAACGAGTTCCAAGATGCAACTGAAATCAAAAGTAATTTTCTCCATAACATCTCATTAGATGTCTAATAACTCGCTGTCCCGCTACTAGAGCCAGAAAACCCATTTGTAACTGGTGAACTGGAATTTACCTCAGGATATGTTTGGGTGGTGTTTCCTCTATAGAAACAGATGTGCTGCGAATTGGACATTGCCCACCCATTTAGCTCACCTTCTGTCCCCACGGTATGCAATAATAAACATATGGAAAGGAATAACACAATGCCACAGAAACAACACGCAGCATCTCCCCACGGTATGCCTTCACAATATGTTGACTCTTGGCCAAGGGCGAGGGGACCGCTTCCATTCCCTTCCTCTGCCCCCCACATCACAGAGGACCGCCTCATCCCTGAAGTATGCATTGAGCGTGCACCATATGGGACCAGTTTCCTGTTTATGGGAGGCTCTGGAGTTTCCTCTTCCCACAGGCACTTTTTTAAAATTTCCTGCTCTTCACTCTCCCGAGTATTAAAAAAAAATGAGAACACAATGGGATTTTGTTGTTATGCAACACTAACAATGATATTTATGTTTCCAATAAGCCTGTTTTTTTTCAAGACTTTCTTTAATATATTTTTTATTGGCACAGATGCCAAAAAGTATAAACTGAGATATGGAAAGAGGTCAGCCAGCCCTTCCAGGGCATGTAAATCAATTTTGTTCTTATGCTTTCTTTTAAGCGCACATTAGCTGCTGGCTCAGAAACACTCCGAATTTCATCATTCTCAATGTATCATACCTAGTTACAGATTCATGGAAAAAAACAGCAACCGGTTCCTGAGACTGCAAACTGGAATTTTTTAGTGAAAAAGTTTGTCATTCTGTATGTATTCTGAAAGGGCCCACAGACTTTGTTCAGTGAAGAATTCACTGCTTCTTTTCAGTGCAAAGGAGAAGTGCACACTGAGGTATTCACCCCCAGCCTCATTAATGAGGCCAGAATAGGGGGGGGGGGCCTAATATGCTCCATAGAGAATGCAGGAATGGAGGCCTCTGCGGGGTAGCAGGCCTCCATCTTACTGCCGCAGTGGTGGCTTCTCCGCTAAGGCGGAGGAGCGTCGCCCCACTGCTCTTTGAGCAGGGCAAAAAATAAATATAAAATAATAATAACATAATGTTATTATCATTTTATTTTTCACTTCCGACTCCGAGCAAGGTGAGGGCGGAGCTGGCCAGAGCACTGGGAGGAGTGGTTTGAACTCCCTAACTGTGCATGACAGTTTGTCCGGCCCTCTGGGGCGGGCCAAACAGTCATGCTCACTTTCCATGTTCCCCACTAGGCTGTGATGCACAGCCTGGTGAGGAACATGCACAGGCTTCCAGTCCCTCTATGGGTGTCGATCCACGGCGATCAGACCAATCACAACGCTGCTGTAAAGCAGCATTGTGATTGGCTGGGAGAGTCTGGGAGCCTGGGTGCTTCCGTTCTGCCAGTGCACTGCCAAGAGAAGAGGATGTAGGCGAGGCGGCTGCTGCCATCTATAAGTTTATTTTATTTTATTTTTCACCGCCCCGTTCTGAGGCAGCCGCCACTGCATCTTAGCCTTCTCTTTCTCATTCTGCTGCCATTTCCACACCCTTTCCTTGCACGGAGAGGGGCAACAATGCTACAACAACCATAGGCAATAAATCTGGCTTTAAAGCCCTCAGGCATGCAACATGCATTGGTATATGACTGTTTTCATGTGTTACCGCATTAAACCCAGACCTACTGACTTTAGACATTACAAACAGTACACACAATATACAGTGTAGCCAGTGCATGTGTGAGATAAAGAATATAATGTGTCATGATTCAGTTTAGTTTTGAGATGTAAAAGAGCCTCTCATGCAGTTCAGTGCAAGCACTCCACAGGAAATAGAAATATATATTTTCCCTCTCACTCCTGGTGACTATTCAGTTTTCCCTCCAAATTTCTCCTTTGCTCTGTGATAAGACCTGTATGTTCAACAGTGCACCCCCAGCCACCATTTTGTGTTATCAAGCCAGTGAAACCAGCCCCCCCTGCAACCCCCCCAGCAACAGGGATATTCTACATCAGAGGGTGCTTCTGTGAGCTGCTTAAACTGTGTTTAATAGGGACTGTGCACTTCATTTTTGGCCAGGAGAGGGAGTAAAGTTTTATTCAAACAGTATTGTTAGATTTCAAGTTTGTGAGGCCTTTTACCTGCAGAAGTCCAAAGTGTGGATTGAGCCTGTCTGTCTCCTAGGAGATTCTGAACAGGAGAAGCAGCTTCCAACTCCCTGGCCAGCAAACCTTGTCTGAGGTTGCTGGGACCTTATATAGTCTGCTAGTGGTTGGTACATGTATACACTGATTGGTGGTTGTATCTGATGTTTCTATTGGATATGGCTTAGTGTCCTCATTGGTTGGGTATTTGAGGGTTCTGATTGGTTTCTGGGTCTGTGATTCAATCAATGTAGGGTTGGGACTAGGGTTATGATTTCTATTGGGAGTAGGGACTAGGGCTTCCTGTGTTATTGGTTGTTGGGACTAAGGTGGAACTAGGGCTAGGGGTAGGCCTTTAATTGGAAGTAGCGATTAGGGCTTCTGGTGTTATTGGTTGCTGGACTAGGTGTGGGACTAAGAGTAGGGTTAGGCTTTCTATTGGAAGTAGGGACTAGGGCTTCCTGTCCCATTGGTTGCTTGGACTACGGTTGGGACTACTGGTAGGGCTAGGGCCTCTATTGGACGTAGAGATCAGGGTTTTGAACTGATTGGGTGCTTGGACTAGGGCTAAGATTGGCTGTAAGGTCCTGGTCTCCTATTGGTCCTAGATTTTTAGGGCTAGTGTTGTGATTGGATAGTGTTAGGGCTAGGGTTCCCATTGGCTGACGGGGTCACCTGATTACTAGGGCTATAAAAGGCCAGGGTTAGGGCATCTCAGCCTGGGCGTCGAGGCTAAGGGCAGAGAGGACAAGGGCAGTTGCCTGTTTGAGCCTGTTAAGGGCGGAGAGGACAAGGGCAGTTGCCTGTTTGATCCTGTTCGAGACTGGCCAGGGCCAGAAATGCTGCCCATTTACCCATTTAGCAACACCCAGCCCACACCATCCAAATCCACAAACAGAGCAACACACTCACACCAAATTTACACCACGCACAACACTATGCACAGATTAATGTACCAGCATGCACTACTAACCCAACCAAACCACATCTATACACCCTACTATCCCAACTACCACACATATGCACCATCACCTACAAACAGTACACAACCCTATCCTATACCACTAACCAATACACTCATCACTAACACAACGCCAATCGACACCATACATAACTACATCCCATCCAGACACACGCTCCCTGCTGTAATTACACCTAACGTACCACCTTTTATCACTAACAAACATATAATCATCCTTCCATCATTTGTCCAACAAACACCCTCCTCTCCCTTCTACCATAATAACACTAACGTACAACACACACACTGCAGACCACCACACTTTTTAACTCTTGCAACAAACCAGTCTAAGACAAACACTCTTACCTCTACGTCATTCCCACCTACACACATCATACACTCTACTCATAAACACATCACCACCCCCTCTACCGCACAACTTCCTCTCACAAACAATACTATACAACCAAATCCATTGCATGAAACATATACATCAGCACCCCTTTTCACTACTCCTCAAAAACAAAACATATCACACACACCAGCACAAGATCTTCACAGCACAACACCCCATAATACTTACCATCACAAAATACAAACATACACCCACCTTTCAAACAACACAAAGGAACCAACTCCAATGCCAAGCTTTCTCTCTTCCACCACACCTAACACAGATACAGCAACACAGCAACTCTCTTCTAACCGCCTCTCATCCATTGGACAATTTAGAACCTTACTACATGACCCACATGCTGCACCACCACCCCTGACTCATACACCTTCCGCATTAAACACACGCAAACAATATAAGCAACATGCCATACCTCACAACTTCGCTTCCCCATGTCTACTTCACAACAATGTTACACCACGAAAACAACACAGCACTCCAACTCACTCTCAAACACCATCTCCACCACATACACACGCAGACCCATCAAAATGCCTTTTTAGCATGCTGGATGAGGAACATGATACAGAACAGCTACACGATTGCTATCCTAATACAGCTAATACCAGCTCTAAAAACACACCTGCTACAAACCCACACAATACTGACCACTCTTCTACAAAACAAAGTCTCACTATCACCAAAATCTACTCTCTAAACTGTCTACTAATAAATGCTCGATCCCTCTCTAAAAACAAGCATCACATCTACGACCTTCTCACAGATGCAAAACCAGACATACTATTCATAACCGAATCATGGTTGGGAGAGGATATGGCCCCAGTCCTGCATGAAGCCATTCCTCTAGGCTATCAAACAATCACCCAAAATCGTATAGCCAAAAAAGGAGGTGGTCTAGCTGTTGTATTCAGGCAAACAATACATATCACTAAAATTGACAACATCTCCGTAAAGAATTGTGAGGCTCTTCTAACAAGATGCAATCCTACACTGTCTTCCTCCTGTAACTTCCTGCTCCTTTACAGACCTCCACCTAGCAAGGCGACATTCCCAGACGCACTTCTAGACACAGTTTCAAACCTGATAACAATACACTCCAACCTATGCGTTCTGGGTGACCTCAACATTTGGTTTGACAAACCCAATATGACCCATCCAAAAACAATAATCACTGGCCTAGACGCACTGAACCTCCATCAGATTGTCCACAAACCGACACACACCGCTGGACATATCCTAGATGTCATTTTTGCTAATACTGAACTAGTTACCTTTCAAACTATAACTCCAGTCACATGGTCAGACCACCACTTGCTTGCTTTCCAACATAAAACAACACTAAGCGACTCACCTAAAACTACCTTACATCCATCCACCTATCGGCCGTGGAACAAACTCAATTTGGAACATTTAGAAACACAACTAACATCAAGTACAAATCTGGAAACAATAAATTCTGTTCAAAAACTATATGAGTGGCTACAAGAAGCTTTTGACATCCTGATACCACTCAAAACCACACAACAGAACAAAAGAAAGAAAGCACCTTGGAGAAACATAGAAATAAAAGACATAAAGCAACAAATTAGAAAGCTGCAACGTAACTGGCTCAAAACAAACGCCAAACAAGACAAACTTCACCTACAAAAAATTAACAGATTATACAAGTCGGCTATCAAAAAGCTAAGAAAAGGTACTATTCAGACAGAATTCAAAACGCTAAATGTGCAAATAAAGAATTCTATAAAATACTCAATGAATTTCGCAAACCAAATTGCCTAGAAGGAACTCATCCTGTTACTCAAGATTTCACAGACAAACTGGCAAATCATTACACGGACAAAGCAGACACGTTGGACTCGTACTTAAAACAGAAACAAAGCACCAGCACTAACCCTTGTACAAAACAACAATCCAAGAATACTCTAACCAAGCCCCTCCGTTCCTTCCAACACATCTCACACGATGAGTTTATGGACCTGGTCAATGCAAGCAGGCCTGCCGGCAGCCCTTCTGACCCCTGTCCACCACAAACTTTCAAGACAATTCTTTTAACAACCTCTGCTGCCACTCCAGTAAGAAGAATCATCAACGATTCCTTAACTACCGGAATATTTCCAGAAGAACTCAAAAAATCACACATACGCCCTTTCCTGAAGAAAACAAACTCGGAGCTGAACCTTGACAACTACAGACCCATTACAAATGGACCTTTCCTGGGCAAACTGATAGAAAGAGCAGCGTTCGCCCAGATGTCACAATTCATTGAAGAGAATGACGTACTCTCAGACTCCCAAACAGGATTCCGTCCAGGAAGAGGCACTGAATCTGCCCTCCTTGCCATCTGGGATGACCTGAAAAATACAGTTGACCGCAACAGAGTTGCTGCGCTACTCCTCATGGACCTCTCGGCTGTCTTTGACACGGTTGACCATGACACTCTGAAACAAAGACTCTATGAAGCCGGCATAGAGGGAACTGCTCTATACTGGATCGCGTCCTACCTTCGAAACAGAACTAATGTCATCCATACCCCACCTTTCTCGTCCAAACCGTACTCCACAAAAGCAGGGGTCCCTCAAGGCTCTATCATCTCACCCATGCTTTTCAACATTTACATGAAGTTATTACCAGTACTGATCAATCAATTTCACCTCACGTGCTAGAACTATGCAGATGACACGCAAATACTCCTTCAACTGGAATGCCCCAAAGACATTGGAAAATCACCAATTTTCAGCTGTCTCAGAGCCGTGGATCAGTGGATGACTTGGAGCCATCTCAAATTGAATACTTCAAAAACGGAAATACTCACGTGTGGCGATTGGAAACATTACAACCCGCTTGCCGCATGGCCTAATGAACTGGGATCACCACCTAAAGTATCGAAGGAAGTAAGAAACCTCAGAATGACCATGGACTCCAAGCTGCCGATGAATGTCCAAGTGGACAAACTAGCAAGATCAAGCTTTGTCACTATAAAAACGCTGCGACGAATTTTCCCTCATTTGGGATTTCCGCACAAGGTCCAAGCTACCATCTCCCTTGTTCTGTCCAAACTCGATTACGCCAATAGCCTCTACCACGGATCACCTTAAACAACCATGAAAAGACTACAACGGATTCAGAACTCGGCTGCCAGATTACTCTTGCATATCAAACCGCGAGACCACATCTCCCCTGCCTTGAAAGCCCTGCATTGGTTACCGGTTGCCAGAAGATCCACGTTCAAGCTGCTTTGTATCACCCACAAAGCAATACATGGAATGGGACCGCTCTTCATCAGGAATAAAATCACCAAACACATTCAACAGAGGAACCTCCGCTCTAAAGGAGCATCTCACCTCAAAATCCCAAGATACAAGAAAAAAACCATGGGTGGCACATCCTTCTCTGTTCAAGCAGCCAAACTATGGAACTCTTTACCCCCAACATAAGATCCACCGACAACCACCTTATCTTCAGAAAACTACTCAAGAATTGTCTCTTCCCCACATAAGCACCATACGCAAACAGAAATTTACAGCATATCCCTCTGTATATAAGCATTTGTTTTCACTATAGACATGTACCTATCTTTGTGTATTGCTTTGTATAAACATGTAGAATAATTATGTTGTTGAGAGGGAAAAAATAATAATAATAAATAAATAAATAAATAAAAATCATCCTTGGTCTACATGTACTTACTTCCATTGTGCATCTATGTACCTTCCATGTACTTGGATCTGTGTCTCTGTTACTTTTCTCCTGAAAAAGCATATCCAATGCACTACCCTATTTCTCATCCTGTGCCTCTATCAATATCTTTAATCTACATATACTTACCTCCTTTATGTATCTATATACTTTCAATGTACTTATGGATCTATATATTTATCACTTTCTTCTAATTTAGCATTTCCAAGGCACTACCCTATTTCTCAGCCTATATTTCTCTCAATATATCTTCTAGCCCAACCTTCTGACTCATCTCAAACTTCTCTCTACTACTCTTTCCAATGCACTACCCTATCTCTCATCCTATACATTTATCAATATATCCTCTACATCCACACTCTCATTTATTCCAAACCCCATACCACTACTATGATCCCCAAAATAACCCTTTCTAGACTCTCTCCTACTCTACCCCTCCTTGCATCATCTGACACCTCTTTACTATACCGATCCCCTAAAACAAACCTTTCTAAACTCTTCCCTCTGACTCCTCCCCTCCGAAACTCCCTTTTACTCATCCAAAAGCCTCCTCCTACTGCTAAGACCTAAAAAAAAAAAAAAAATCATTCACTCTTTTATCCCTCCACTATCCTTTTCAATCAAAATTAACAGACTAACATGTTCAATTCTCAAATTCCATATTCAACTATACTAATTCACCACTAATCCTTTATGGGTACCAGAGTAGCGTGCTACTCGCCAATAAAGCGTCTCAACACCCCATCAGGGTTACAAGCGCTATATAAATGCAAACCTTTTCCCTTTTCTACCCTCCCCAACCCTTCTCAATCCAAATAACTGACTAACATATCCACCAATAAAATTACTTTCATGTTTCACCATACTAATTCAACACTAATACTTATGGGTTCCAGAGTAGCGTGCTACTTGCGCTTCAAAACCCCATCAGGGGTAGCAAGCGCTATATAAATGCAAACCTCTTTCCCTCTTCTATCCCGCCACCTACCCTTCTCTACCCAAATAACTGAATAACATATCCACTACTCAAATTACTTCATATTTTACTATACTAATTTTCAACACTAATCCTAATGGGTTCCGGAGTGGCGTGCTACTCGCCAGAAAAGCGCTTCAACACCCATCAGGGTTAACAAGTGCTATATGAATGCAAACCGTTCTTCCCTTTTTATCCCTCCGCTATCCTTCTCACTCCAAATAACTGACTAATACCCACCACTGAAATTACTTTCATATTTCACCATATTAATTCACCACTAATCCTTTATGGGCTTCCGGAGTAGCGTGCTTCAACACCCCATCAGGGGTAACAAGCGCTATATAAATACAAACCTTTTTTCCTCCTCTATCCTTCTGCTATCATTCCAAATCCAAATAACTGACTAACCTATCCACCACTTAAAATGTACTTGCATGTTTCAACACTAATCCTCTATGGGTCCCGGAGTAGCGTGCTACTCGCCGAAAAAGCGCTTTGACGCCTCGTCAGGGGTAGTAAGCGCTATATAAATGCAATTACAATACAATACAATATATCAAACAGCCAATGGCATGAGGTCAAAGAAGAATAGTCTTCTTGGAAGAGCCAAACAATACTCTGTGGGCCAGATGTACGACGCTTCCATTTTGCCACTCGCAAATTGCGTCGCTTTGCGACTCGCAGTTTGCGACTCGCAAAATGCAATGTACAACAGTGTCTCAGACACTGTTTGCGATTCCCAATGGGGTCGCAAATTGCATGCCTCATTGATATTCATGAGGCAAGCGCAATTTGCGCCCCATTGGGAATGGCCAGCACTCCCAGGGATGGTGGCCTGCTGGGGTCAGCAGACCACCATGTCTGGGACTGCTTTTTAAATAAAGCAGTTTTCTTTTAAATGCAGTCCGTTTTCCTTAAAGGAAAACAGGATGCATTTAAAAAAGAAAAATGAACCTTTTCAGTTTCATTTTTTTAAGGGCAGGCAGTGGTCTCTGGGACCACTGCCTGCTCTTAAAAAATATTTTCTCACACACTCACAAAGGGGAAGGGGTCCCCTGGGGACCCCTTTTCGTTTGCGAGTGGTTTACCACCTACTTGAAGTAGGTGGTAAACTGCGAGTGTTTTGCGGCCGCAAATGCGGTGGCAAATCAATTGTACATGGCAGTGAGTCTCGCTATTAAGAAGGGACGCCCCTTCCTAATAGTGAGAGTCGCAAATGCTATTTTGCAAGTCAGTGACTCGCAAAATAGCGTTTGTACATACCATTACCCTTTTTTGCGGTCGCAAACGGGCCGATCTCCCGTTTGTGAGCGCAAAAAAGGGTCGTACATCTGGCCCTGTATACATTATTTAAAAAAAGTAGTACCAATAGGTCTGCAGACAGCTGTGCTGCTAATCCAGACCTAAAAAAGGCACACTATGAAAAGGTCACTGAGAGCATTTACAGTGGTTTGTGGGGCCGCTTTCTGCTTCTTCGGATGCCTACAACCCTTGCGCACGATGCGTTAGTTGACAGTAACAGGTATGAAACAGATTGGAAATAATGGCATTCAGTAACAATGTCATGGCATGCGACCAGGGTCGCAAAGCATTGATGTGTAACCTTGTGAGGCACAGTGAAGGTGGAACGCCAGAGTGCTGCCCCAACCCTTGCAGCTGAGCTCTGTGATTTGCAGTGACAGTTGCGCATCTGAATGTGTTTTAGGGATTGTGAATTGGTATTTTTGCACTTGCAAACTTATAGTGTGCTGGCTTTGCAAATGCAGAGCACTTTATTAATCTGGTACCTAGCTAGGTACAGACCCATGTGTAGACACGGTAACTTTTAACCTTCAGTGGAAGAAGGAACTTTTCAGAAACAACATTTTATATATGTAAAACTCCATTCATTGGACCACATGCCTTTATGATCAAAATACATGCAGCAAATGTAAGCAATTAAATGCAAGGAAATTATTATTAATGTATATTGACAGTAAAGCAAAAAATAACAAAACATTTATTTTAATACATACGTACTTTTCAAACTTCTCGGACGGTAAGCCACCACTGGCTGTGACAATTCAAATAAAACAGTGTTGCCGGAATTACTATCCTCATTACTGGGGGGCATATTATCAAGGGCAGTATCGCCGCTTTAGGGGCACTTTTTGCCGCCAAAGCGGCGATATTCTTATCGCCCTATTAACAAGGACTCGCTAACATGCGTTAGCGCTTGTTTCCATGCGATAGCAGCCGTTTTTTTGGGCACTTTGCATGTCAGCGATATTTATCGCTAATGATATGCAAAGTAGGCGTTCCTCACTAAAACAACATGGAAAGAGTCGCAAACACGACTTCGCCCTATTAACAATGCCGGCCCGGACCCACGAAGCGATAGGAAAACTCGCGCTAAGCGCGTTTATCTCAGGAATCTAACACCTGTTTGAAACTTGACTTAGGCATCCTGTGAATGGGAGTAGGATTAAATGGTTAAGTACACACATGCCTATTATCAAGGTTTCCATTAGCAATGCATGATCATCGCAGGATTTCACACGATATTTCTGCTTATCGCCGTCTATCGCTGGTTTTGACATCGCCTCTGTGCAAAGCGTTGCTAATACGCCGCTAACACGGCGATGTCAACCAGCGATAGACAGCGATAATAGAAAACGCGCTAAGGCCGATTTGCGATAATTATGGCATGCTGTTGTTAATATGCCCCTCAGTTTATAAGAACTGCGCGCACAAGTGGCTTTCTAGGCGCCTCATTTAGTGGTCAGACTGACAAATGATGAAAGTTGTCTACCACTCTGAGGCCACTTCTTCAACTTCCTAAAGTTGACCAGTGCGATTGGTCTTTTTTTAGAGGTTGATCGTGCTCATATTTAATAAAAGACGACAAAGGCAGGATCTGTGTTGTCTATTTATGCCGTGGCCTCAGCAGTAATACAATTGCTACATTTTTACAGCACTCCTATTGGCCACACTTTTCCGACCAGCATTAAATGAGCATAGAGCAGACAATTTTTTTTTAACAGTTCTTTGGTTAATATAATTACAGCAAACACCCAGGACTAGTATAAATGCCATTTTGAAACAAGCTACTTATTTTTAGTTTGAATTGAACCAGACCCTGATCTTACAGGAGTTGAGCCAAACAGAAGGCGGCCGTCGAGTTTTGGGGGTTTTACTCAATTTTCAATAGCATTATATCAACAACACTACAGAAGGAGCATTGAGAAAGTGCTGTCCAAATTCAAATTTTAAGGCCTCTGACCTGGGCTATACAGCAGTAAGAGTGGTAGGGCCATATTTGGAAAGGAGTCACTTTCCAATTTACTAAAGTCGACCGTGCTCTGGAGATTGATAGCAGAACACCCATGCGGACCTAATGGAGTGCATTACCATTGAAAGACCTCATCAGTGGCGGTGCTGTTTACAGTTCTGAGGTGCTTCATCAGGGCACGGTTTCTGCTAAAATGTAGTCCCAAGTATATGTCCCCGCTTCTGACTGGGGTGGTGAATCATGATCCCTGCGATCGCAGTTGCGAATTTTGCAGCAAACAACGCACCCCTGCAATGTTTCATTGACAAATTTTGACTGAATAATCTGCTTAAACCTATCAGGGCAACATGTGATGAACACTTTTCAAATTCACTCGGAAGTAGGTGCGGAACTCTTAATGAAAGGTACTTACCGTGCCCGGTAAATACCTCATCCCATTCCCAGAGAGCTGGTGTTTACTGGGCACAATGCATACATTCGAGTCTCTCCAAACTTGCATTTAGGGCCTTTGGTTCCATTAAGAAACCAAGCATATTTGTCAGATTTTTTTCCAAAGGCCACATTTTGAGCCTGAGCTCATTGTTAATTTATTTGCATGTCAACACTTAGCAAGGAAGTTGAAGTGGCTCTGAAGGCCTATTGCAGTCTGGTCCATCACGAGCGGATGAAGATGTTAACATGTGTCTGGCACACCATTGGGAAGCAGCATATTACCACCCCCAACATTGCAATCAAGTCAGACAGGAGAACAGTGCCTGCAGCCTGCACACTCAAAGAGTACCATGAAAAAGGTGTCACAGCCGAAATTGACATCTAATATTTTGTGAATGGTTGCCCGCTGCCCATGATAGTCGATAAATATTTCGTGCTGTGCAGCCAATGGCGGCTCCTCCGCTAAAGCGGAGGAGCGTTGCCCCACTGCTTTTCTGCAGTGAAACAAAGGAAAAATAAAATGATAATAACTAGTTTTATTAACATTTTATTTTCTCCTTCTTCCGCAGCTTTGCGTGAGGGGGAGGGGACAGGGGAGGAGTGGTAGCACCCTCCTAAGTGCGCAATGACCTCTCGGGCCGCCCACAACAGTCTTGCGCACTTTGCATGTTCTCCATGGAGGCTGCATTACAGCCTGCATGGAGAACATGACCAGGCTCCCAATCAGCATCTGAGCGCCGAAACACAGCACTCAGACCAATCACAACGCTGCTAAGGCAACGTTGGGATTGGCTGACTGTTAGCCACAGTGTGCTTCCTGTTGAGGCAGAGCGAGGGAGGACTACGGAGGAGAGACGCTTCCCCCCACGTCCTCCCCCCCTCCCGCCCCTGCCCCCTACCTCCGATCCGTGCCGGCCGACGCTGTGCAGCTACAACTCTGGGGGTTGTAGTGCAAACACAAGAGTCATCTAAAGTCGTAGCCAAATATACCTTTTGGTGTAAAGAACATTTCTTATAGAAAGAAAATGACTTCTACAATTCTTCAGAGAGATCCTCACTTAGGGGCATATTTACTAACATTTCACACAACGCAGCGCTGCAAGGAAAGTTGCTGCGCTGTATTGGATGAAGGGGAGAGAGCTTAAATGCACCACATTTACGAAGATATGACACAGATCTGCTCCCTCCTAGCACTGGCGCACAGGCGCCATTGGACTGTGGCACAAGGGTGCCTACGTTACGGGCAGGATTGTTTTTTTGTAGGGATACCTTCCTGCACAAAAACAATCCTTAGTGGCTTACATCTCTTTCTATGTGTGCTGCAGATTGCCGCAAACATGGAGAAATTGATAACGAGGAATGCCTCCTTGTGGTACGCACACCATTTTGGCACAATTGCAGGTTTATTAACTTTAGTAAATCTGGTACTGTGTCAAATTCCTTGAGTGGATGCACAGGAATACCCTTGCTCCATCCATGTAAAGCCTACCACAACTAAATGTAACACAATGCAGCACAAGCCACTGGGTTCAATATTTTTCGGTTCACTGACAAAATATTGAGGTAAAAAATATAGAAGTAAAAAATATTGATGAAAAAATATAGAATGCAAAAATATCGACTCCCTATACTTAAACAGGTAAGTACAAAAATAACGGAAAAAAATATCGTTGTAGAAAATATAGTTGTACAAAATATCGTATTTTATATATATATATATATATACAATAAAATAATAAATATTAAATATGTAAATAATAACATTATTATAAAAAGAAAGTATATTTAATATAAATTAAAAAATATATAATAAACTTAATTAAAAAAAGTTAAACACACATACATAATAATTCATATATATTTACTTTAAAACAATTAATAAACTATTAATTTCAATTTATTTTATAATTTTAAAATTATCTAAAAGTTTACAAATATATATATATATATATATATATATGTACCAATAACATAAAATCTAATAAAAAAACATTCTATTCTAAATTAAAAAATAAAACTATTTAAAAATCTTCAAACTTACATTTCCCACTCCAGTGAGCGCAACAGTAGGGAAAGTGTTGGATAGCAGAGGGGTACAAATTACAATTCCCACTCCAGTAAGTGCAACAGTAGGAAAAGTGTTGGATAGAGGAGGGGTAAAAATTGCTATTCCCACCCCAGTGAGTGCAACAATAGGGAAAGTGTTGGATAGTGGCAGGATAAAATTCACTATTACCACTCCAATCAGTGCAACAGTAGTAAAAGTGTTGGATAGCGGAGGGGTAAAAACTTCTATTCCCACACCAGTCAGTGCAACAGTAGGGAAGTTGTTGGATAGCAGAGGTGTAAAAATTACTATTCCCACTCCAATAATTGTAAAAGTAGGGAAAGTGTTGGATAGCGGAGGGGTAAAAATTACTATTCCCACTCCAGTGAGTGCAACAGTAGGGAAAGTGTTGGATAGCGGAGGGGTAACAATTACTATTCCCACTCCAGAGAGTGCAACAGTAGAGAAAGTGTTGGATAGCGGAGGGGTAAAAATTACTATTCCCACTCAAGTGAGTGCAACAGTAGGGAAAGTGTTGGATAGCGAAGGTGTAAAAATTACTATTCCCACACCAGTCAATGCAACAGTAGGGAAAGTGTTGGATAGCGGAGGGGTAAAAATTACGATTCCCACTCCAGTGAGTGCAACACTAGGGAAAGTGTTGGAAGTGGCAGGATAAAATTTACTATTCCCATTCCAATGAGTGCAACAGTAGGGAAAGTGTAGGATAGCGGAGGGGTACAAATTACTATTCCCACTCCAGTGAGTGCAACAGTAGGGAAAGTGTTGAATTGCAGAGGAGTAAAAATTAATATTCTCACTCCAGTCAGATCAAAATTAAAAACAAACAACATTTTAACAACAAAAATATTTAAAAAACAAAATAAATAAAAAAATATATAAATATGTTAAAAATAAAAAACCAAATATATTTAATAGTACATTTTTTCAAAAAGCATAATATAATGTTAAATACATATGACAAATACCTACAAATATTATATTAAATACAATAAAATATAGTTTCCAAACAAATAATTATTTTTAATTAGAAATTATTTAGAAACAAAAACATTAATTATTACATAAATTTACTTTTTTATTTCCTACCCTATAACACAAAACAATTCACAACCCACATCTAATTTTTTTTTTTTTAATGTACTTCCTTAATTAACCTAATTAATTACCAATTAAAGAAATATTATTATTAAAAACCAAATTCAAACTCTTAAAAATTATTCAACTTCCCACACTTTACCCCTATAATCCCGACAACCCACAGCTAAAATTAAACAGTAAAAAAATTAATTACACAATTAAAACCTATTTTCAATTACACAACTAATAGTATTTAACAACTAATTATAAAGTAAGTTAAATTGAGTTACTACTCACACTGTACCCCCATAACAATAAAACCCACACACAAAAAAATATAGACAAATACCCTAATTAAATATAAATGAATTAATTAATACTAATGATCAACTAATTTATAATTAATTAAACATAAATTAATTCCCACCCTTTACCCCTATAAACCTCACAACCCACACCTAAAATTAATTACACAAATTCCATATTTAATTCTCAATTAATTAATGAATATTAATTAACAACTAATTATTAATTAATTAAACATAAATTACTTCCACTCTTTACCCCATAAACCCCACAACCCACACCTAAACAAAATCACACAATTACCATAATTAATTATCAATTAATTAGTTAATATAAATTGAGAACTAATTATTAATTAATTAAACATAAATTACTTCCCACCCTTTACCGCTATAAACCCCACAACCCACACCTAAAATGAATTACACCATTTCTATAATTAATTTTCAATCAATTAATTAATATGAATTAACAACTAATTAATAATTAAGTCAAAATAAATTACTTCCCACCCTTTACCCCATAAACCCCACAACGCACACCTAAAACAAATCACACAATTACCATAATTAATTATCAATTAATTAGTTAATAAAAATTAACAACTAAGGGGTCCATTACGATGTCGGGCGGAAAAAAATCCGCCATCCACCATAGCCCGAAAAAACCGCCCGCATGCACCATGGGAATACCGACCGAGCAATTATGATGTCGCGAAGCAATCTACGCCCACGGCGGAAAAAAAACACAAAATTCCGCCCGTCCATACCAGAGTAGAAGATCATCCGTCCGCCACGGACGCAATACCGCACGAAAACCCAAATCCGCCCGCCCCGCCGACCAAGACAACGACCGTGAAATTATGATCTCCCAGACATGAGCGCGGTAAATCCACAGATTCCCAGCCCGCCACCGGTAACAACAGGGATGAATAACTGACACGGCGGAAGGCCTGGCGCCCACGTCCGTGCATGGAAATCATTGGCGGAAGAAAGAAACATACATGACATGGCCAACAAGTCCACACAGCAAACAACGGCAAAATACACAAACACAGAACACATCCCAAAGATACCACCCCCCTGGCAAAAATAAATAAACTACAAATCCCAGGACACCAGACACAACACACCTGAAAACGACAGCGCATCATGACACACCCACATAGGTAAGTACAAAAGCAGCCCCTTCACAGACCACAATCCCTTGCACCACTACAAAGCGAAGACGCCATCAGAGAACCCAGACAGCCCCAAAGGAAAGCAGCACACCACACGCACGCACACATCACACTCATCACCAACACCACCAACACCACTGAAACAACGGCACCACGAACACCCTGCACATCACACACCACACACCACACACCCACCACACCAGCACCACAAATACCAAACCACACACCATGGCAACACAAAGAATGCCGAAGTACACTGCCACTGAGTTGACGGTCATGGTCGACTGAGATCATCAAGGTGCACCCACATATCTATGGGAACCAGGTCCAACAGACACCACTAGCCACCAGAAACAGAATGTGGAGAAGGATAGTAGACCAGGTGAATGCAGTTGGGAACGTGCCACGCAACAGGGATGAAATCACAAAGAGGTGGCACGACCTGAAACAGCGTGGTCATGAAGAAGGAGGCCAAAAATCGTGAGCTGGCTGACAGGACTGGCGGCGGGAATCCAGCGCCATTCAAGACCTTCAAGGCGTGGGAGGAGAAGGTGCGAGGCATCCTACATCCGGAGAGTCTCACCGGAATACCAGGGGGAGTGGAGGCTGGTAAGTACAAACAAATGTATACCAGCACACTGCTATGCACTGTCATGCACTACCAGAATGCCATAGCCCCGAGGCCCAAACACCTCCATGTCCAGCACAGAATACACAAGACATCTCTCACACATGCAACAGACACCCCCACACACTCAGCCCAAAGGTACCAACAAACAAAACCATGGGGGCATGTGTACAGTCAGCCAGCACCACAACTCCCACCAGGTCCCCTTGTACCCCAGATGCGCAGGAAGGAGCACACCCCACACCCACACACATGTGTCAGCCATAGCTGCACTAACCAACAAGTAACAGGTAAGTAGCCTTACCAAAAGTCTGTGTATCGGAGGGGGACTGCAGAAGTACAACCCCCAACAGGCCCCTAGTCCTACAGCGCAGCAAGATGGAGCACTCCCCACACCCATGTGTCAGCCATTGCAGTGCACACCTTCACCCGACAGGTAGATATGTTTCCCTACATGGAGGGGTGTCTGTGGGTGGTAAGCCATCACCACAACTCACAACACGGCCCCCACTCCCACAGACCAGCAAGATTGAGCACCCCACCCTCCCATAACCATGTGGTAGCCATTGCATTGCACCCTACAAACCAACAAGTAGGTAGACTACTGTACAGGGAGGGGTGTCTGTAGGCATGAGGACTGTACTACGACTAACATTTGGGACATGTCACGTAGCAGAGGAACAGGTAGCACTGCTCCCTGTCATAACCATGTGACTAATGTGCACACGGACATGAATTACAGAGTCATAGCCTACATGAGCCATGTCAAATACACTAACACGTAAGGAGTCACGTCTGCATGCACAAGTCTCACTGGAGTACTGACCCACATGGCGTGCACTGTGCCAGTCATCACACACATCAGCAACACCACCGAAGTCTTGTCCATGTAGTCGTGTCTGCTTGTTCCGTTGACATTGTACAACATCACCCATGTAAGTCTATCTTGTCTCAATGTAACAGAGTGGGACCCCAGTAATGTCACATACACCACTGAACCCATGAACCACACAGCTACACAATGCACATTCAAAATCTCATCCATCTCATCTTCCAGCCCCAGTGTCATGTAAGGTATATCATCTAAACAGTTGTCCCATATACAGTAGTACAGTAAAGATCCCTGCCGATGACCAAACATGTGTCTGCAGTGTCCGAAGCGCACGTCACACTGTGATTCACAACATACCTAAAATAGTCAACACACCAAGAGCACTGCATTGCCGCACATGGCTGAGGGTAGCACGCACACCAAGGAATTGTCCCATCTACAATACGTTGTGTGGCACACAACCATCACACACACACCACAATGCTTGCAGTGTAATGTCCCCAAATGATAACAGTGAGCAGATATGCTGGGTATGTCAGACATATACACACCTTTGTCCCTGCAGTGTCGTGTGGCCAAAACACATGCCCCCTACCGCACCCATATGTCACAGAATGTACCACAAAACCATATTTCATCCCAAAAGCTTACATGGGGCTGGACCCCGTGTCCACCAAAGCCACAAAATGTAGGGGTACTGCAACACCCACCGATTTGCATCACAAATCCGTCCCATGCCATATGCACCCATCACACTATTCCATTGCCATGATCACGCACACACATTGTAGAGCCATACACATGCATCTGGGAAATCAGTGACCAACTGTGCACAAACTGTGAATGTCAGACATCGAACACAAACCTTGCAAGGTGCAACACAATAACCTTTCGTGTCCGCCCCACAGGTGACGAACAGCATGATGCTGGAGAGGGAGACAGCAGCCATCACAGCCAGTCCACAAGCCCTCCACCCGGACTCACAGATGTGGAAGACCTGGACACCTCTTCGGACGAGGACACCCGACCAGGCACATCTGGTGTGGCAGGGCGCAACCGCTCCCCAGGACCCCTCCCACCCACCAACTCATCTCCCAGGGCTGGTGACCAGTTCCAGGCCCCTGCTGCCACGGTCATTGTGGCCACCACCACCGCCGCAACCACCACCACCACCACCACCACCAGGGCCTCCCTGACCACTCACCCTGCGCAAGGTGTTGTACGCACGTCGACATCGACCCTGGGAGCGACAACGAGGCCCCGGGTGACCACTGTGGCGAGTGGGCAGGTCGGTGGCAGCAGTACAGGTGGGAGGAGCAGGGTCAGGCCAACGCCATCCGAGCCTGGGAGCCAAGCCCTGCCGCAAATCGCCAGAGTCCTTGGGGCCTATGAAGAGGCCCAGGGACAATGGGCCCGCTCATCTGCCGATACGCGGGAAGTCCTTGGGGTGTTGAGGTCCATGGACGCCCATATGGGCCAATTCGTGATTCGTATGGGCCAACTAGTCGACCTCATGGGCCAGCTAGTGGAGGTGGTGAGGGCCCAATCAAGGCCAACCACACCACCTCCGCCACCACCTGCTGGGGCGCAGGGTCGTGCAACATCCAGTTCCCCTGCGTCCACAGCAAGTGGGCAATCCTCAGCCACCACCAGCAGCCCACAACCACAACCCCCCCCTCCCAAACGTGGAAGGGGTCGTCCGAAGAGGAAACAGGTGTCCAGAGAAGACTTCGCATGCTCCAAACGCCAGTGAGTCAGCCAGCCACGGTGGCCATCTACTGCATTCACTTGGACTACTATCCTACCCCACACTGCCATGTGAATGGCATGTGTCTGTCGGACTGTGGACCCAGAACAACATGGCCACACCTTGACCATCACGTGGACATGTCCGTCAACTCATTGTTCCAGCATGCACCACTTGTGTGATCACCTTGCCCACAATCACATGTCACTGCTGTAAATAAATACACCTGGATCACATTCTGTCTTATCTGCTCTGTGTTTAATCAAGGATGTGCAACCGTCACCATGATCAGAAATGCATCTGTAGTGTGGAATGTCGATAGGGCAGGAGAGGCTGTAGGGACCTAGGGGGGAAAAACAGAACAAGAGTCCATTGAATGTGCGTGCCACACACTCATCATACAGTAGTTGTCATCAAGTTTAAGCAATGTACACACATCTCACAGAGCAACAGGGCACAATGCTACAGCCACTGTCAGTGGCATACTACCCTGGACAAGGACCATTGCCACACAGCACTCAGTGAACAATAGGCCGCCGTGACAATGCACACATACACCTACACAACTACAGCAACATCAGCCGTCGTACATGGTCACTCACCGTCAAGTGAAGTAGCGGGCGATGAGCTGCTGACGCTCATTCACTGCTTCCTCCTCCCCACTGTCCTCGTCACTGGACACGGCTTGGTCTGCAGGCGGGGCCCTGGCTGATCACCGTCATCCACTATCAGGGGGATCTGCCTGCGAATCGCGAGATTGTGCAGCATGCAGCATGCCACAACTATCTGGCACACCTTCTGTGGGAGTATGCCAGTGCACCCCGGTGCGGTCCAGGCATCTGAATCTGGACTTCAGGAGTCCAAATGTCCGCTCCACCACACGTCTGGTCCTCCCATGTGCCTCATTGTATCTGACATCAGCTGGTGTCCTAGGATTACGGAGTGGGCTCAGCAGCCAAGGCCCATTAGGATATGCAGAGTCACCTGGGTGTGAGAAACACGGAGAACCGTTGCAATTCCAACAGGATACAAGACAGCATGTCACACCCAGCACGCTACACGAGTATGCATACTCACCAACAATCCATGCACGGTCCGGTTGAAGATTGGCCATCATACGTGGGAGGATGCTGTGGCGCATGATGTGCGAGTCATGGACGGATCCGGGAAACTTCGCACACACGTGTGTTATTATCATGTCCGCCAGGCACACCACTTGCACATTCAGGGAGTGGAAATGTTTCCGATTCCTATAGATGTGCTCCATGGCCTGTGGTGCTACAAGGCCAACATGGGTGCAATCAATTGCACCAACAACGTGGGGGATGCGTCCAAGGGCATAGAAAGCACCCTTCACTGCCGCCAAATCACGAGCCCTGGGGAATCGGATGTACCGGTTCCTGTACAGCATCATAGCTGACAGGACATCCCGTAGCACCATGCTGAACATGGGCTGGGACATCCCACCTCCACTGCCCACCGTGTGTTGGAAAGATCCGGTAGCGAAAAAATGCAGTGCAGCCATCACCTTATCCGTGGGGGTGAATGCTGTAGGATACACCCTGCGAGGACGAAGGTGGGGTTCCAACATTGCACATAGGTGATGCAGGGTGGGTTGGTCCAGACGGAATTTCCTGATAACCTCCACATCCTCCATGTCTGCCAGCAATTGGTAAGGGCGATGTATGTTTGGTCTCCTCCTAGGACAGATGGAAGTGGACACATGTCAATGCAACACACCACATGGCATTTCCACATACACAGAACTAAAATTACTGACAAAACTATGGAATCACAGTACAGCAGACAAGTAGGGACAGCACAGCTACAATACTCTTACACAGGTCCCCTCACCAATGGCAATGACCACTGACACCAACCATTGCTATGAGCATGCACATGGGGATTTAGGCCATAATAGCTTGAAAGGCATGATGATCATTACAGACTGCATATGTGTGAAGCGGCAACACCACGCCAATATACCTAGCTGCTGTGCCTGACACAGCTTCCGAGGCTGGCTGAGTATGGCACACACCAACAACACAATGTACACAGGCTGAGCGGCCAAAACAAGTGGGTCCTGTTGCACAACGGGATATGAGACAGTCAATGATGTCCCTAGTTCACCCAATGTACAGCACTGTACGCATCACACCTCCAACACATATTGACAGGTGTACACATTGACAACTCCATGACAACACAGCTGTGTGAATGCAAACACACATCACAAGTGACACGTAACGTTGCACGTGCCAAGTGGGAGATGTACATTGAGAAATATGGCATGTGTGTGCATATGCACATCCCATGCTACCATGCTAATGTGTACATGATGATGTGCCAACAGACATGTGGAGGCTGAGCACTGTCCGTCAATGCCTATGCACACAGCATGAAGTGGCCCTGTCTAGTGTGGACATGCTCCCACACACAAATCATGGCCACACCTGCAAATGCATGGCGCACATTAAACTGTGGATTCCACATGGCACCAGCGGACTGCACCCGCAATGGACCATGCCCTTGAGGCCAACTCTAATGGCCCTCGCGGTTACATCCTGCCTGTTCGACTATAGAGGTAAGCGTACCGGGACAGCTCGGAGTAGGCCATTGTGTGCAATTGAAGTAGGCAGACATGGTACACCAATCGCAGCAGCTTGGACCCACTGAGACAGCCCCAGGGGTCTATATGAGTGTGGGAGGGAGACCGGCATTACCACATCTTACAGGGACTGCTGCCTGGCATCCCTCAACAACACCTGCTGCTGCTGCCACCTGCCCACCTTCATGTCGACGACTCGGAAGATATGTCCAGCTCCACTCACCAGCGAGGAACTGGAGAACCTGGATTCCGAGTTCCACGCACACTGCCCAAGGCTATGTCTTGCAAAAGTTGTGTGTGTAAGCCAACTACAGTGTGTGTTGAGTGCATGTGGGGGACACACATGTCGTTGATCCACAGCACTATGAGTCAGAGCCTGTGGGGTTCCAAAATGCACTGCTAACCATGCTTGCTACAGGTGGAAGGGGTATGTAGGCTCTCTGGCGCTTTCCCATGCATGTCCCTCCCGAGTGGTGGTACATGGCATTTACATGTCAGACATCCAGTGACGCAGCCACTTGGCAATGCAGGACTCAGGGCAGTTATTGCTTGTGTGAATGTCTGGCTGGGGCCCTGCTGGCCTTCTCAGTCTCAGCAGACCTGGGCTGCACATTGACCGCCCAATACTAGTAGGAAACAACACTGTGTCTTTAGTTCACAACCCTCCAGAAATGCACATACTCAGCCCTGTCGATTGAACACTCCAGGCCTTGTGATAGGGATATGTGTGAGAGATAGTGGCACTGAATGTGACCTCCATTGCGGGGTGAGCCATTCACAGGGCGAGTACGTTGAGGGCTGCGCAGTGTTGGACACAGTGAGTCCACCCACAAAGATGTGTTGCCTTGTGATCTATGTGTTGGTTTACCTGACAATGGACAGTAGATGTGGGCAGACTACACATTGCTCAATGTGCTGGCATCCTGCATGTGAATGGGATGGACAGGTACTGTGTACACACTCCCACCAGCATGCATTAAGGTGTTGTGTACAAATGCTGTAATGCCATGTCGAGTACTTCTTGGCGCTGTTACACATCTCTGAGTATATTGGATGGGTCAGCATCATGCCACTGTGATTGGTGGATGTGGGCGATGATGAGAAGTGAATGAGTGATATTCCAACCCTCTTGTGTACCATCCCTGCAGTTGGAAGTCCTCCAGCCCAAGGCCTTGTGATGAGCCATTGCATCCAAGTTGATGCCTCTGTGTATGTGTAACCGACAGTGCAGCCAATTCCACAAAGGGTGTGACGTCATCTGCCGGATGAGCGACTACGTGGCGGAGACGAATCGGGGATGCCCCTCGTATTGTCAGGTTAGCACGGCGCTGCATTTCACCACTAATGATCTGCATCTTGACAGTCAGACAGCCTGTGCCGGATGCACGTGTGTAGGGGCATCAGCAGCAAGCAAGTGTACAGTACAGTGGGATGGTGTCTTTTGGTGTGAGAGGCAGCATGTGTCCACAGCCTACCCATAATATGGGTAATGTGATGTTTGCTGTGTGATGCAGTGGGTTGTAAGTGTACTCTGTGCTGGGTGCATCTGACATGCATATGCGATTCCTGAGGTCCAAGATGTAATTGGAGCACTCTGCATTGTCAATGCATTCAGAGTCGTAGCCCTCAGGAACAACCTGTAGTATGCTGGAGTGGCAATTCACATGTATGTTTGAGGCACTGTGCCTACTCTGATTTCGTTCGGACATATGTGTGCGATGCCTCACCTCATATTCCTGGTACTTACACATCCGGAACACTGTGCAACAGTAGTTGTGCTCGTGCGCACGACCGGTGGAAGGCATGGGCACATGACCATTGTGGACTGTCATGTAGCAGTCTGTGTGAGTGGTGTCCCATTCTGCTCCATGCAGGTATGTCCTTGGCCTAATTACGTAGTGGTTATCCTTGCCACCATCAGGACAGTGGGTGTGCACACAGCGATTTGTGGCTATGGTCGCAGGGTGACACAGGCCGGGTGTTGTGCTCTGTGCACAACACATGTGCCACTTATTAGCGGCTTCATTCTCTGTCCGCCAGCCATTACGTGTTGATTGTGGTGGCTGCATAAGATTGCACAGGTATCGTGCAACATGTGGGTTTGGGAATGTTCTGTGCTGCTTCCCTTACACATGTCTGTTTAATTGATGCCAAATGAGTGAGGCCACCTCGCTCTCTCACATGTGGCATCTCCCGTGGGTGCTGAGGGACAGGGGACGGTCAACAGTTGGTGAGGCATGGGATGAAGCAAATGCACAGGAGCTGAGTGAGACAGATGTGACCAGCGCCTCGGAGGGGCCAGACGTGTGCTGGATGAATCACAGGCCGAGACGGCAATTTCTGCGTCATCTGAGGACAGAGGTGATGCATTGATGTTTGCTAGCACAGGGACGTGGACTCTGGCTCCTCTTCAGCCACGCGGAGGCCAATGCCCGCCCTCCCATCTACTTCCACCTTTGCAACACGTGTCGGCACAAGGATGAAGGATAGAGTGTCCTTCACACCAGGCACAGCTGCCCCTGCACATGTGACCCCTGCTGCCCTCAGTTAAGCTTGTGCAGCATCTCTGCGTGGGGCAGACGGCTGTCCTCAATTACTTCATTGCCCATGACATCACCTTGCCGCAGGTGACATAGTTCATGGAGGGCCTACATGTACGCGTGGGTGGGCTACACCAGACTGTCCAATGGTTGTCCTCCCCAGTCAAGGTGGTCCTTCAACTGGGCCAATATCAGGCTGACATTCCTGACCCTTTCTCAACACCCTGGAAAGTGGCACATCTGACAACAGCAGGGCACGAGTCCTAAGAAATAGAAGTGGGGGACGCTGACGTCACGACAGGAAGTGACATCACGAAAGGTGGCTTGCACCGTCAGACTCATTGCCTCCCCTCGCTCAGCCATTATATGCTATTGCATCAGAGAAGCCAGCGCGTGCACCAGCAGCTCAGATCTCGCCCCAGAGAGGCCAAAGAGTGAATGTGTGGCTCGATTTGTTCCAGTTATCGTGCTCGCGGTAGAATGAGTGGTGAGATGCCGTCCACCCGCGTGGTACCCCGACTCGGCCCTGGACAACAGTGACAATGCATGACAGTCTCCGGAGTCCGGATACACCACATGCAACACACAGAAGCCGTAGCGGCCCTAGCGGGACAGGCCGCAAACACCATCCCAGACGAAAGGTAGACCCACCCCTGCGCGCATAGTCATTACATCCGCTGCCATTGACAAGGGACCCATAGAGTGAGATATGGGCCTCAGGGTGACGGGCCTCCGAGCCATCCCCCGCCAACAAGTGTCATGCAACTCACACATATCGCAAGTCCAATGGGACACTTTTCCTGCACAGTCCAGGGCTCGAGTCGGGGTACCACCCGGGTGGACGTTGTCCCCACACTTGTTTTACCGTGAGCTCGTTGACTGGAGCAAGTGGAGCCACACATTCACTCTTTGGCCTCTCTGGGGCGTGTTTGGAGCTGCTGCTCACGCGCTGGCGTCTCTGATGCAATCGCATCTAAGGGGTGAGCGAGGGGCGGCAATGAGTCTGATGGCGCAAGCCACATTTCGTGACGTCACTTCCTGTCGTGACGTCAGCGTCCCCCCACTTCTCATTTCGGACTTGTGCCCTGCTGCACACTGAGAATGTGTTGCCTGCCAGATGTGACCAGGAGAAGGGCGCCATGACCTCCCACCCACCAAGCTCCACTGCCATCCCGTGCCCTGGGTAGCCTGTGCAGGTGGACAATGTAGAGGATACACCTGGAGGACAGGGGATGTAAGTGCCTTGGCAAGGGCCGGGCAGACGCACAGCAGTATCCAGCATGTCCCCAGAGGGAGGGCTAACGTCTACACCTGATGCAGCATTGATCGTGTGCCCGCCTGTTGTGCCCACAAGAGTTCACATTCATCCCCAGACAGGTGGGCTTTCCAAATTCCCAAGACAGTGGAATTGTACCCCTCCGGGATCCTCCCCACACAGTCTGTTTCAACACTGCATGAGTGCACCTACCCATGCCACCAACCCACCTGGGCCAAGCATCCCTCCCGCTTCACATGCCACATGTGTGTCTTCCACAGTTGTGCTCCTCTCTCAGGGGCAGACCTCCAACTGTCCCGTAGCACACAGACAGCACTGAGTCGGACTGGCATCCTGTTTGAATGGTAGGCACCCTCACACAACTACCTGTGACACAGTGGTGGCTGTAATGGCTATTGTGACTGACATGGCAGTGTTGCTGGCCATGGCAGGGTACACTCACACACAATGCATGCGCAGCTTTTCGTATCACTACTCTGCACATCGGACTGGCCACTGTCACTGGTGTTGCACAATATTGCCGCCTGTCTATGTAATCTGTGACTGGATGCTGTTGTTCCTGTAGTCGGTTGTGTCTGTGTAGTTGCTGATTGCAGTTGTTACTGTGTGTGCATAGTTAAGTGAGGCACATGCCTTGTATGGTACCTCAACAATTGCAATGTCTGGTCTCACATTCCAATGTGTTTTACACATGGCTGGGACTTCACTTCCTTCAGACTCTGCTACTTGTGTGTGTGATGAAGAAGTATTTTAGTGACACGGATTGTCTGCATGTATTTGCTGGTATTTCATGGAAAATGTATATGTGTCATGTTTGCGTGCAAGCAAAGCACGGGGTGTGAGTCTGGCCACAGGATGACAGGTAGCATGTGCATAGTGTGTGGGTATGTGTGAGCTTACTTTCTGGGTGGCCAGCAGTGTAGGTGTATGTTAATCTTGTGATGAACATTGAGCCTGGGCACATGGGTTACTTTCAAAGTGTGCATTTGGGAGGTGTATGTGTGTGTGGTGTGAAGTGTGTGACTTTGGGGTAGTGTTGGTGTGTGTGTGTGCACTCTGGCAATGTCGATTACACACATGTGTTACCCAGGGGCATGGTGGGTGTTTGTATCCGTGTTCAGGTCTGTGAATGTGAGCGCATGTGTGTATTGTATGTTGCACAGTGTGCAGTGTGTGGGTGTGTCCTTGCAGATCAGGATGGCTCCTACTTAATATGTTTTGGCCATTGTGGGTCTGCAGGGTGTGTGACTGTCAAGATTGTGCCTGGTTTAATTAAGCATGTATGTGAGTTTCAGCAGTTCGTACTCACTGTGCGGACCTGCCCACCCACACTGATATCCTGTGTGTGTTTTGACATGCATTGCTGTAGCATGCTTCTTGCGTGGGTCCTACTTTTGCTTGATAAGTGTGATGTCCGACTGTGAAGGTAATTATACACATATGTAGGACTGTGCTTTGAAGTGACCAGCCCGTCAGTGTTAATGTGATGATCTGTTGGGCCACGTCAGGGTCTGACAATCAAAGGCCCACGACCTGTAGTATTTCACTAGGTCCACTGTGGCGGCATCTCATATGCATTGACATCCAATGTCACTGGACTACATGGTCATCTCACGACTCTCGTGTACTTCACACACTCTCATCCTCTCTCATTCGTACTTGTCTTCTAACAATAATTCTGCAGAGTCACATATTTGCTTCGAGGCATGTATTTGGACTTACTTCCTCTGTGATGCTGTATAGTGGACACTACTGGCAGCAAAATGCATGTGGAGGATATACTTAGCATGATTACACATACGAAAGGGGGTACAGGTAGATGTAATTAGTTGTTGACTGTGGAATGGAGGCTTCAGGGTTACAACTGCCTTGCCCTTGCTATGCTAAAGTACATTTGGTAATTACTGATGGTCCCTGGGCTTTGACACAGACAGTATTCATTTAGCCTACCAGACAGCTTGACATCATAGGGACAGTTCATCTCAGTTCCATGGTACCGGTTTAGTACACTAGTGACTCCGACACACCTGCGTCAGGGGTGACATCAGGGCATGTGCCTACCTGCATGCAGCAGCGTCTCACCAGTTGTTGCAATGTGGTGGCTACTGAACATGACACTATAACTAGGGCCATGTTGTAGGGAGTTGCATTTGTTGTCCATGCAAAAGTCCTGGCACAGAAGTACAGACAGAGGTGAGGTGACAGTTCTCACGTAGAACAGCAGACAGATAAGTGTGCACTGACAGGTGCATGTGTCCAGGTGCGCAGAATACATATTATGGCATGGTTGTTCGTGCTGCAATGGCCATGTGGTTACTGTACACAGGACCCATACCTCTGCCTCCCCCTGTTCATGCAGAGACACGGGATATGGTGAGGAACAGGGTGCATGTCCTGAAAATGTCAGATGTCATGGCAGTGGAGTTGATGGTAAGGTGTTAGTTGCAGATTATATGGTATAGTTCTTGTACAGCTAACTGCCCACTCCGTGCGAAAGCCAAGCATGGGTACGGTGTTGAACTTCAATGTTCAATTGGGGGTATTGAGTCGGGGACCCATGAATTGACAAGTTGACGTGTATGCGATACCTTCCAGCAGGGCATCCATCCCATTGATGGTAAACATGGTTGTCATCCAATGAAGCGGATGGTGGGTAGCAACGTGTTCGTCGTAAGTTGTCCCCTGTAGAATCCTGATGGGACATGTTGGATGACATTCGATGAAACTGTGATCCAGAAGACGCTGTGGGGAGGCACACTGGTCCCATTGCAGTGTGTCCCCGATTGCAGCCACAAACGCCATGCCCCCATACACTGAACAGATCCTGTCGTGGTCGTCCAGGGTGCAAACAACTGTACCAAGTCCGACTTTGGACATGCCGGGTTGGAGAGACATAAATCCACAGGCCAGTGGAACGGACACCTCCGACAGTAGAAAACGGGGATGACGCAGCTGAACATTGCAATGCGGTAAGTTACTCGGTAACTTACATTCAGCATTGCCAGATTTGAACAGCCCACTATGTGTAGCAAGCTGTCACTGTATAGCTTGATCTGTCCGGCGTAGTTGAGGGTCACTGGTGCAACAGCCATATTGCTACAGGGTGATGTGATGGCGTGCTCCGGCTGCCTGAGCAGTCAGCAGAATGCAGCCTCCGACGATGCTGGGAATTCTGGAATGGATGTACTGTGGCAGGACTTGGGGTATGGCTTGGGCGGAGGACACAGTCCCTCATCCCACATGCTTCTATGAATAGTCAAGGCCAGTGGTGTGTGACTCTTTCCAGATTACTTGCATTTGGTCCACATGGAGGAGTGGTATTATTGTATTTTGTGGTGTTATATTTCTTTCATGTTGTGCGCTATCTGCCAGTGGATGTTTTACTCTGCATGGCTATGTTTTGCTTCTTGTTGGTACAATGGCTCCATTCTCCTGCATAATTAGTTGCAATGTTATTTCGGAGTAGGAATGGAACTCCCGTGTGTGGGTGGGACACTCCGTTGCCGCTGTACATTGCGGTTTCTGTGCGGGTGTAGTGATTGGGCACACCTGTTCTCAGGCAGCAGGGTTTTTCTATTTTGTACATTGCATGGGTTGTTATTGCGAGCAGGATGGTATAGGTATTTCTTGTTGAGACTGGTGTGCCTTTTCCGGACATTGTCGATATTCTGCGCTGTTATGTAGCAGCCGCCGTGTGCTTCTCCATGTTTTGCACACAAGGGTGTGTCCTATTTTGCCATCACATTACTCCCCTGCTCGGGACACTTGTATGACGTCATGTTGACAACTGTGAGTTGTCGGTTGGGGACATGACTGATGCAGGAAGGCCACGTGACATGTGCCTTCAGGGTGGTGCTGGTGTGTGGGGTGTGTAGTTGTGACACTGTGGTGTTTGTGTGCAGCCCATGCATGGCGATGTCGTTGGCCCCTGTGTTGTGCGCATGTGTACCTCCGTCATCGCCGCTACGCTGCGGTGCCGTGACGGGGACGTCACTTCCTGGGCCCGGGTAGTGGGTGCCCAGGATGTTGCGAGTTGTGTTATTTTGACAGGTGGGACATGTGTGGATACAGTGGTGGATGTGTCCTGTCCACGATACCACCTATCCCTGAAATTTTCCAGTGCGAGGAAGTTAATGGTCTCTCAGTTTATTACCTGAACACTCGGTCCATGGTGAAACATCAACTTGAAATTTTCCAACTTCTACAGGCGGAAAGACCTGACTTACTCCTCCTCACAGAAACATGGCTTCTGATATCTTAGCAGCAGTACCAGACAATTATTACATTTTGCAAACTAACCGGCCTTCAGGGAAAGTGGGAGGGGGAGTTGCCGCAATTATTAATAAGAACTACCAGTTTAAGCCATTAAGGGTTACTGGCCTTCCCTCTGTTGATGGCTTAGTCTTCAGACTTGAATCTCCCCAATCGTCCCTTACCTGTGTCCTCTTGTACAGACCCCCCTATCATATGCCCACCTTCTCACAGTCATTGGGCGAAATGATCTCTCATCTAGCCATCGATCATGCTAGACTTCTTATTATTGGTGACTTTAACTATTGGCCCAATGACGCACAGGAGAGCACCAGTTCAATTGAACTGGCAGATCTCCTCTCTGGAATGAACTGTATTCAACACGTGTGTGAAGCTACTCACATAAAAGGACACACGCTGGACCAAGTCTGGACAGCTAACCTGAAGATTTCGACCCTTTAGGTCTCCCCTTGTACTTGGTCGGATCATTACTCCATTGCCTTCACCATTTTTGAGGTGTGCCCCACTAAAGTTCAACTACCTAAGAACAAGATGTTTAGAAGTTGGAGAGGTGCAAACATTGATCACCTTTGTTCACTTCTAATTACTTCAGCCCCGCCTTTGTTGGAGCCGTTTCAAACTCAGGCAGAGAGTATCAAAATCTGGCTCGAATCCGCCTGTGATTGTGTTGCTCCTATGAAAACCATTAAAACTGTGAGATCTCATGATGCGCAGCGATGGTTCTCGGATGACCTCAAAACTAAGAAGCTGGTGTTGCGTCAAGCTGAACGCAGGTGGAGACACCAGTATAGTGAAGAAGGAAAGATAATATACTCTACTCTACTGAAAGAATACAAGAAGTCTATTACTCAAACTAAGGCAGACTACTTTTCGAATAGGATTCTTAACTCAACAAATAAATCTAAAGAAATCTTTTCTATTGTAAATGAGTTGTCTGCATTAGATAGAGTCACGCCTAAATCAGCTCCTTCACAGTCCTTGTGTGATTCCCTTAACCTATTTTTTTGGGAGAAAATTGTGTCAATCAAGGCCAGTATCCCTACTTCCACCTCTCCCATAGTTGCCTCCGATATCTACAAGTGTTCATTTCAACTGGCTCAGATTCCCCTCATCTCTCATGAGATCTTTTTGGGTCTGCTAAAAAAAGTCGGATCAGGCTCCCCGACTGATTGTTGCCCCCCTTATGTTTTCAGGAAATCTTTGCCAGATGTCCAGACCCTCCACTTCTGCTTCTTAATAACTCACTCAAGTTTGGCATAGTCTCCAATCTCTTTAAAAGCGCGGAAATTATCCCCGTTTTGAAGAAACCGGGTGCGGACCCTTCCATTCTTAGAACTACCATCCCATTTCGTTGCTACCTTACCTTGGAAAGGTCTTAGAAGCCCATGTATCAAATCAATTTAGTCTTTTTGTTGAACAGTCTCATGTTCTGGACCCTCACCAGGCGGGGTTTCGACCCGCCCATTCTACTGAGTCAGTCATTCTGACAGTCCTAGACGATCTCAGAGGGGGGCTGATAGAGGCCTCACCCAGGCCTTGGTACTCCTGGACCTGTCTGCAGCATTTGACACGGTCGACCATAATATTCTGATCGATCGTGTCAACAAGGCCGGGATCCCGGGCCTGGCCCTGAAGTGGCTCTCTTCCTTCCTTAGAGACCGGTTTCAAGCGGGGCGTCTTGGCAATTTCTCCTCTACCAAGATAGAACTGACTTGCGGGGTTCCCCAGGGCTCCTCTCTTTCCCCGCTCCTTTTTAACTTGTACCTACTCCCTTTAATCTCTTCTTTGCGAGAAAGGAAAGTAGGAACATATAATTATGCGGATGACCTTCAATTGGTTTTTGACATTAATCTTTCATCATCCTCTGTGTCCCATTTTCAAGACACGATGATTTTTATAAGTGAATGGATGAATAACAACCAATTGAAGCTCAACCCCGACAAAACTGAGCTTATCCTTACTGGAGGGTTTGCCAACCCATGGAAATCTAACTTTTGGCCATGTACCCTTGGAAGTCCCCCTCTACCGGCCAGCTCAGTCAAAAGTTTGGGTATAGTGATAAGCAACGATCTGACCATGAAAGCCCAGATCGGGGCTGTTGTCTCCGCTGGTTTCTTCCAACTACGGAGAATAAAGAAGATCAGTAAATTCTTGTCCAGGGAAGCCTTGATCTTAGTTGTTCTGGCATTGGTCATTTCCCGCCTGGACTATGCCAACTCACTCTATGTCGGTATTCCGGCTTACCAATTAAGACGCCTTCAGCTGGTTCAGAATCAAGCTGCCAGACTGATTTTTTCGCAACCTAAATGGCATCATGTCAAGCCACTGATGAAAAGCCTTCACTGGCTTCCAGTGGCCAAGCGCAGTGCTTTCAAGCTAGGATGTACTGTTTTTAAAGCCCTCCATGGCAACAGCCCAGCCTTTATCACTTCTAAGATTTCTCGCTATGTCCCCTCTCGCAATCTGCGTTCCTCCCATCAGAATCTATTGGTTACTCCTATTTTTAAACGTAAGAAACACAGAGGGTCCAGATTTATGGTCTTAGCTCCTCTGTTCTGGAACTCGCTCCCTATGGAGATGAGGTCTTTAACCTCTCTCACCCTATTCAGGAAACAGCTAAAGACGTGGTTGTTCGCACAGGCGTATGGAACTTAAGCCATCCATTCCTGATGCCACCCTCTCACTTTCCCAGCGCCAAGAAACCTTTGGTGAACGTGCGCTTGATAAATGCTTTTAACATAACATAACATAACATAACACAGGGGTGCCTGGGGGGGGGATGTACAGTTTTTCCGCCCTTGCATTGTGTGCAGTGTTTACGTGCCCTTGTTGTGTGTCTGCCTACCTGCGTCGTCGTTGCGCGTTCACTCCTAGGTGGTGCATCAGGTAGAGCATGGGGATGGCCTGGAGTGCAGGGTTCATATCTGGGTGGGCCGCCTTTTTGGTCTCCGTACTGAACAGTCGTTTTTACGCCTTGGTTTCTCGTGTGGTGTCTCTTTGCCGGTGAGGCTGTTTGGTTATGGCATCGTAATTTGTACACCGGGCGGTACGTCATTTCGTCGGACGGTGTGTCTCCATTGGCTGGCGCCGCTATGTAGACGTGCGCACTTTGATGGCGGGCGGCATCGCAGGCTTACGGGCGGTGTTTGCCTGACTTTTCACATCCTAATTTGGCGGGCGTGTGGGCCGTTGCTGGCGGACGGTAACTAGCGGTTTTTGCCTCCGACAGCACGGCGGTAGTGCTTCCGCCCGACATCATAATGGCCCCCTAATTATTAATTAATTAAACATAAATTACTTCCCACCCTTTACCCCAATAAACCCCACAACCCGCACCTAAAATAAATTACACAATTTCCATAATTAATTTTCAATCAATTAATTAATATAAATTAACAACGAATTCATAATGAAACATAAATTACTTCCCACCCTTTACCCCTATAAACCGCACAACCCGCACCTAATTTTTTTACACATTAACCATAATTAATTATCAATTAATTATTTAATATTAATTAACAAACAATTAATAATTACAAATAAATTGCTTCCCACAATTAACACTATAAAATATAAATTAAATAAATAAAAAATAATCATTAATTTATTATAATTAAATTACTTCCCACCCTATTCACCTATAAACCAACAACCCGCTGTGGATAAAAAAAAATCCAAAATTTAATTAAAATAAATTCATAACTACTAAAAATTTAACACATATATTAAAAAACATAAACAATACTTATACAAAAAAAATACATCACATACATTTAAAATATAAAATAAAATACATAACACTAATTAAAAAATCGATATTTTAAACAACTATATTTTTTCCACTAATTAAAAAATCGATATTTTAAACAACTATATTTTTCCAAACAATATTAATGACTTCTATATTTTTAGAGATGATATTTCTTACCTTAAAATCGATATTCTTGACCACGATATTCTTGCTGTCGATATTTCTGTGTCACGATATTTTAAACAACTATATTTTTTCCACTAATTAAAAAATCGATATTTTAAACAACTATATTTTTCCAAACAATATTAATGACTTCTATATTTTTAGAGATGATATTTCTTACCTTAAAATCGATATTCTTGACCACGATATTCTTGCTGTCGATATTTCTGTGTCACGATATTTCCAACTCAATATTTGTGTAAGTCGACATTTCCAACTCGATATTCTGTCTCAACACCTTATTTTTCTTTACAAAATGACGCAAGGCGGTGCAAATCACCCTTTACGTGGGTTTGTAAATCATATTTAAGGACGAGTTGTCTTGCAACACAGAAGGAGCAACAGCCCCTTAGTATATCTGGCCCACTGAGCACATTACTAACAGTAACTATGATTCACACATGCATACTGTTTGTGCACATGGCTCCTGTTTACAAAAGTGTTTTAGCATGTGTAAAGTAGCGCACCTTTATTGTTCTTTAACATGGCTGTAAAAGAAATACACAAAACTCGGTATGGCCTGTAAAGTCTAACACGTGTTTAAGTGTTTAATGTTAATAGTCAACCAGCAAGCAAAAATAATGCCAGGCAATTTCTGTTTCAAGCATCCAGAGCTTCTGCCCTTATCAGTTGGAGCATGTAATGCTAAAATTCATACATTTGTTTGTTATATTTATACACTGTTTCTCAACACAAGCAAATAGAAGAGGGGAGCACATGACAGAGAATTAAACTAACTGATAGTTCCCAATAAGCAGGTTCCAAGATCTTTTTGTGAGAAAGAATGTGAGAAAACCTTGACCACTGAGTACAGAACCCACAGCCAAGAGCTGACTCCACTATTTTCTAAAATGATTACCTCTTTGTGCTAAACTTCAGAAAGAGGCTATGCTTACTACATGGTGCAGAAATTGTGCAATTGTACAGCATGAAATTAAACGGCAGCGGTGCATTAAAAAATCTGTGTAACTTAGCATGAATGCTAGGATTTTAGTGGTCTTTACGTTTGTATAAATATGCCATAGCAATTGAATACAGTGGCGGCTGGCATCTATGGGGAGTGGAGAGGTGGGCAAATGGGTGGTGGGTAAAAATAAAAAATACTTACCTGCGACATGTCCGACTCTGAACCCTTCCCCGCTGCACTTCTTCCTCCTGCAGCATGAGCCCTTGAGAAGTGCCTTAACCAATCCTGGTGCTGCTCTCATGCTGTGAGAGCAGTGCCCTGATTGGAGTGAGTGGCCTCACTTGCCGCTCCCAAAGTGCACATGTCTGGCTGGCCATACATAGCAATACGGGTGGCCAAAACGACATGAACATTTTGAAAAGTGCTGAGGCAGCCCACCCTCCTCCCTGCTGCTGTCACTCAGCAGCAGCCCGCCCCCACCCTGATGCGAGTGTCAGGACGGGGTTATATTGAAAAATTTCAATTCTGGGGCATGGAGGGGCATTTTAACCAATGGAGCGAAGCTCCTTCGCTAAAACGGACGAGCCGCCCCTGTATAATATAATTTAACAATACATGTTAAGGCACACATGAGCTTTGGTGTATTGGTATATGTATATATACTAAGGCACATATATAGGTAAATGTACTTTCTCGTAATCTTTTTTTTCAGGGCAATTTTTTTAAATAAAATGGGAATATTCAGGGAATATTCATAAACAGTTAGTACAAATAGAAAGGACTGTGCCCGCTTCGCACTTACTTTGTTAATCTGCTAATATTGTTTCACTTTCTAAACAGCGAACCCCCTAAATAGCCATTATGTACCCCAAGGTTAAGAACAGTTTTCCTAAACCAATGAAACCCATTAAGTGTTCCCCAAATCACACTGACTTTTTTAAGCATGACCGACCTGTCTACTTGATGACCACGAAAACCTTCAAAGCTAACTTTGACTCTGCTTTAGAAACACTCTCTGCGTCCCCGAAAACCTTAGCTGCCAATTCTGTTTTTCTAAAACTGTGCTACATGAAGCCAAACTCTTCTGCACCTTGCTAAACCCAAGAGCTCCCCTTCAGGCAAGGGGATATCCAGAAGCTAAAGAAGAAATGGTGCCAAACTGGCTCTAAAACAGCATCATAGTAGTGAAAGATCCCAGTTCCTCATGCAGAAAAGTCACACCGACATGTGCACAAAACCGCAGAGCACTACCCCTGTGCTTTTTTATCAATGAACTTCAACACATGCCCAAAGGTGCAGTATTGTTTTAATTACTTCTTAGGGCCTCATTTACAATATTTTGACACACAGCAGCGCAGCAAGCCTTCCCGCTGTGCTGCCGTGCGCCAAAATAAATGTGCAGGATTGTGGCATATCTACACGATATGGTGCATTCCTGTCTTTCTCCCCTGTGCCGGTGCACAAACAGCAGCCATGCACCAGCGCAGACACCCATTCGACATTTTGCAAGGGTGCCTGCGCTGAGGGGGTGATTGTTTTTGTGCCGGAAGGGACACCTTCACACCTTCCTGCACAAAAACAATCATTAAAGAAATTAAAGAATTTCTTCTCGTTGTGCCTCCTGACGCCTCCGCGTAGGATTCTGACGCATCCCCAGGTTTACGAAATGTTGCAAATCTGGGAATGCATCAAGTTCCATGGATGTTGCATTGGAACCACAGCAACATCCATGGAACGCCCCTTTCAAGCAGAGTTATGCGCAAAAGGGAAACATATTTACAAGGCAATGAAAAGTCACGCCAGGTGACTTTACATAGCCTTGTAAATATGGGAAAGCCCATTACGCTGCCGGTGCATCAATAAAAGTGATGCACAAGCAGCGCAATGGCCTTGTAAATAAGCCACTTAGTTCATTGTTTTCTCACATTTATTATAATTTATCCTTCTTTCTCCGTAAGAGTGAGAGTGGATGCCCTGATAGGAGGATCTGAGATCAGGATCAGTTTATTCTAGCCCAGTGTTTTGTATTTTAATTTCAATAATTATGTGCCTGTCTGGTTCAGCACTGATCGCCCACCTTGAAAGCACGGGACTTCGCCCGCTCCTCACTTTGGACTGACTTCGACGGTTCTTAACTAAGTCAATTTTTACACTGAAGGAATTCAAGTAACGGTTTCCTCCGGGACCCAACACGGTTGTGTTGTTCCCTCTTCCTTACGCTTGACATCATAATTGTTCTAAATAATTCTGGCTCCAGAAGTCACACGGAAGGAATCCAGTACTTGTTTTCATCCGCTGTTCAACACGGCTGTGTTGTTCGTTTTCCTTACGCCTGACATCATACTCGTAATTCGGCGCCGCCCCACAAGAACTGACACTAGGCCTATCTCGCCTGACGTTTCACTCTCCGTAAGTGCAGCTCCCCTAATACTGCAATTAATTGTGCCTTCATTAGACCTTCTTAGTCAACCTCACTCAATTCCTATTCCTTAGCGTCCCGGGCCCTGATCTCCTCGTACCTACGCCAGCCCCAACGCTCACGTTCCTGAGCCCTTGTTCCTTTCATCTGGTTCTGAATTCGGATTGCTCACATATACTTTGTCCTGAAGATGATCTCTAACTAATCGAGATCGAAACACCGTCGACCCTCTACAACCAGAACTCCATATGCATTATTTTCTTTTTAAGGAGTTCTCTAGTGTGTTGTCAATGCGATGTACATATTTTAAAGTCACTTTCACTGAGCACCTCACGCTTGTTGTCACTTTCCCATGTGAGCACCTGCACGAGCATTATTCTCTGCGTACTATTGCAAATAAATAAGTATTGTTATCCTGATCATAACTTGTCCTTGGTCACATTTTTCCTTGCTCCCTCCAACATTGATTGTCTCCGTTTTTTTAATTACTGTGTCCTCCATTCGGGCGCATCACACTGCGTCTCCCTTTGACCAATCCTTTGCCCACCTTCTGAACCATTGTTTCTATAAACACTATTCCACCCCAGGTTCGATTATTGGGGTACCCTTGTTTTCCTTTATATGTCTGGTTTCCGTGGCAATGCCCCAAACTTGGTGTCCTGTTCGCATGCATGCTACAGTCTTCAAAAGACCATTGCTGGTGGACCCACTGCTTGGCGTGAACAACCAGTCCACACCAGGAATAAGGTGATGAACCATTGTTTCCACCATACCTGCATGATCACCTGTGCCGGGGATCAACTCCACACTATGGGCCTGATTACGAGTTTGGTGGATGGGATACTCCTTCACAAACATGACAGATATTCCGTCCACTGTATTATGAGTTGCATTATATCCAATGGAACATAATGGAACTCATAATACGGCAGATGGGATATCCGTCATGTTTGTGACGGAGGAGCCCATCCGCCAAACTCGTAATCAGGCTCCTGGTGTTCACCCGTCCTCTTCACGGTAAGTCTATAGCACACTATGGGCCCGATTCATGAAGGTAAACTTATACCTGAGGTCTAAGTTTAGACCTGACGTTTAAGGATAGACTTCAGGTCGAAAGTTAGACTTCAGGTCTAAGTTTACCTTTGTAAATCGGGCCAAGAATCCCCTCCTCCTAGCATTTCTGCAGCTCCTTCCCTCTCCTCTCCTCTTGACTTAGACATGCACATTCATCAAGTGTGTTTTATTAAATATCTGATCAATTCCAAGCTCAAAACTCAATTGCACGATCACGCTTCAGCACAAAATAGAATTGCATGACTTTATTGTGGATATCGTGCCAGATATTTTCTTTCCCCAGGGCTGTCTCTCACTCCATCGCTGCATAAGCGAACGCCTGGCATTAATAATGTTACTAATCTTCTCCCTCCAAACCGACATTGCCAAGAAATCCAAGATAGCTTTAAAAAAATATCACCAGTTTGCAAACTCCCAGGATTGGTTTAGGAATTTACTCGTAGGTTATGCATTTGTGAGCATGTTGTGCGAGTAGGATTGGGAGAACCTAAGTAGGGTTTAAAGACCACTTTAAAAGGGGGACAAAAAGCTACAACGTCATGCTGCCTGCTGCTTGTGCTGCAATAATCAATATGTTGCCACAAGCTTCTCCAACAGCTCAGGTCAAAGGTTGACCTACGTGCCAATCATAACAGTATGCAAATTGAACCAGCAGCAATTGGGACACTTCTTAAGTGCATTCTCTTTGCAGTGTAATTAGGGTATCAAGAGACCTGTCAGAGCTTGTTAGCCCACCAGTCCATGGTGGGCCAATAGTAGCTCATGAGGAAGCAGCTCAGTTCTATAACTGATTCCCTCATCTCCGTCTCTGCAAGAGACTAAGCGCCAAGCCACTTTCAGCTCCCTTTGGAGGAGCTATCCAAACGGGGAGCTCATCTGCTCATGGGCACATAGATAGGAACATACTTTACCGTGTTGCTACAATTACCAGGGTGATTATTTCACCTGCGCTTCATGCCGTTCTTCGAGCAACCTATTGGATGTTTACATTTTCGTATATAGGCAGGGATTGGACTATTTTTCAAACAGCGTGGTACTGTAAAACCTATGAGTTTCTCCATACAACACTGGAGCCCCACATGGTGGCTCCTGTGAGCCTGTCAGGGATATGTAACATGATCAGGAGTCATCTGTGGCTTGTTGTCTAAAGAGTAGATCATTCTGTGTATAATCCTCAATGCCTGCTGAATAGCTCATAATTCATATAGTGCCCGAGGATGTGGCAACATTTAACTGGGCAGCCACCCTGGCAATTAGTAGCCTGTATGATATGTGTGTAAGATAACTAAGTTTGAGAGTAAGTAGGTCCCTCTCTGGACTCTTGATGGGTTACACCATCAACCTAGTAAACCACGGTCGACAAAACACTCACGGAATTGGTCCCATGTGGACATGGAAAATGTCTGCGACTCCCTTGCAGCCTTCATTCCGATCTTGAGTGATCTTGAACCAAGATCACTCAATGCAAATTGGAAAAGGAAATGGCCCTCTGGTTACTTAATGCTAGTAACACTGTTTATTAATTCGCAGGACAGGAACTCTACTTTTTTCGCCTACTTTCCTTTTATTAGCAAAGAAGGCTTCTCCAAACTATTGTCTAAAGTCAAGTCGGGCTCTCCAAAAGGCCCCTGTCCACCTAGGGTTCTAAGATCTGTTCTATCAGTCATCCCTGTTCCCACACTGTCCGTACTTAATTCTTCTTTATTCCAAGGATGTGCACCTAGATCTTTTAAGGACGCAGTTGTAATCCTTCAGAAGAAGAAATCTGGCAAACATCCTTTATTGTTAAAAAATTATCGGCCCATCTCTCTTTTACCTTTTTTGGCAAAATTGCTAGAAGCTCATGTAGCACAGTGTCTCTGCTCTCATTTAGAGGAGTCACAATTCTTAAATCTGTGTCAAGCTGGTTTTCGACCTGCACATTCCACTGAAGCAGTTATCTTTTCGGTGTTGGATGATGTACAGCAGGAGTCTGATGAATGCTTCACTTTTGCGTCGGTTCTTCTGGATCTGTCGGCAGCCTTCAACACGTCGACCATAGCACATTGATGGACCGTGTCGAAGCCACTGGCCTCTGCAGCTCAGCTTTGAACTGGATTAAATCTTTCCTGGAGAATCAGACACAGTCAGTCTGGTTTGCCCCCTTTAGGGCACCAGAAGTACAACTGGACTGTGGGGTACCACAAGGCTCCTCTCTATTCCCACATCTCTTCAACATCTAAGTCCGAACTCTCACCCAAGCATTAAGCAATATGAACTGCACAATCTACAACCATGCAGATGATTTGCAGTTACTTTTCAAGCTGGATGGCTCTTCGGCCTCCCAGCATGATCCCCAAAATATGATGCATTTCAACCAGAATTGGATGAGTAGTAATTATCTCAAATTAATGCAGATAAAACAGAGATCATCATCATAAGCTGTAAACTTGATTTTTGGAACAACTCCTTTTGTCCCATGACATGGAAAATCCTCCAACCCCAAAGAAATCGGCCAAAAGCCTGTGAGTCAATCAAAGTTCTTTATTCAGTTTAAAAATAAACCATAAAAGCATACACATATAAATTAAAACAATAGATGTGCATATACACATAGGAACTTAATTAAAATCATATTCTCGGCCAATGGCCATCCTTGTCATAATTCACAACCTGTACAGATGGTCTTCTAGTTACAAGCATATATTACAATCAATCTGTACTTGCTACAAGAGAATACAGGTAGTGTGCAATAATCCACGTTCAATGCAGAACAGCAGAATAGGGCTTGGCGCAGAAGTTACTCAATTGACCGCTAAATAATAGCAGCATTAATTAAAAACAGAATCAAGGAAGGTTAATTTACTCTAATTGATGCTAGTGCAAAATACATGTGGGTGAACACAAACAGGATTTGTTCGTTAAAGTGCTTGAACATTAGGGTGCAAATATATCCTATTAATTGCCAATGGCCATGTTCCTGGGAATTATTACATCAGGCTAAACATATTCGTCATCATATATTCTTTATTCGGTACGCTAAAACCATACAGATTCAAAAACACCTTAAAGTGAGTTGAGGTTACATATAGAAAAGAGTTAAAAACACAAAGCATCTAAATGAAAACACAGCTGTAACCGAATTTGCCATCATTCACATCCGGAAAAGGATTTAGTGACACTAGATATAGTAACACCCTAGTGAAAGGAAGACGAGGACAGTGCACGTTGAAGGTAGGAGCGTAGTTTAATACAAGTGACAGCCTCCAGATCCCAGCAGCAACTCCCGTGTCCTAGGAACCCCAGCACTCTAGAGTGGAACTTCCACAACAGCACGGGCACCCAGCTCGGTGATATTACCCAGTTCCCTACACACCCCCTTTCCTTCACATCAAAAACAAAACAACAAAAAAAACACAAATGAAAAAAACAAAAACAGAGATTAACAGAAAATGAACATAATGAATTGAGACACATTAATACACTTCATAATCATGAAACTTTGCAGGAATGTTTTTCAATCTACTAGATGCACATCTGGGAAAGACACGGTCTTGGTGAACAGTTTCTTTGCTAGGAACATTAGGAACTACAACAGTAGAGGAGTGCTGAACACCAAGTTTTCTGTTGACATACCCAAGCATAGGCTCAGGCACCTTGGAAACAGCACACTTGTTCCATACCTTTCCGTTCTCCAACACCACTACACGATCCCTCACCACAGACACTCTTTGGGAGCTGAAAACGAGATTCACCCTTGCGAAGAAAACCAGGTTTTTGACTCTCACCCAATCTCCTGCTTTGATAGACAAGGGATGACAGACACCAGACTTGGTACCATACTTAGCCTGAACAGCAGCTCTAACATCAGCTACCCTTGACATTTTTTCTGAGTCAACTACCCTCCTGGACATCCATTCCTTGTTTAACTTAGAACCAGCTACCCTACCCCTCAGTAAGGTAAACGGAGCAATCCCTGTACTAACATGGGGAGTGGTCCTTACAGCCCACAACATATCACTAACAGCTTTCCGCCACTGCAACCCATTGACCAACGCCAACTGTAAATGTTCCTTGAGAACGCGGTTGAAGCGCTCAACAAGACCGTTGCTGCGGGGGTGATAAAGAGACGTAAGGGTATGTTTGACACCAATCCCCTTGAGAAACTCCTGCATCTCACTCGAAACCAACTGGGTACCGTTGTCCGATACCAACTCTTCGGGAACACCCTCCCTGAGGAAAACGTCCTGAAAAGAATTAATGACCGACGAGGAATTTGCATTGTCAACAAACCTTACTTCAGGCCATTTCAACATGTAATCAATCAAGACAAGCGCATATTTGGGAGAACTCCCAATAAGCCCAAAAGGACCCGCAATGTCGAAAGCCAACTTGGTCCAAGGGGTATTCTTCACCACGATGGGTTCAACTGGAGAGGGATGGGTCACCTGAGATTTATCACTCGTAACACACGTGCAACAGTCACGGACAAAATGTTCAACATCCCTGTCCAGAGCAGGCCACCAAAAATCCTGTCTTATTCTGCGTTTCATTGCACGAATACCAGGATGACCCTCATGTGACAAAATTAAAATCCTCTTACGTAAAGACACAGGAACAACTAACAGCCCACAACGTCTTAATACACCATTCACTACAGATAATTCATCTTTAACCCTTTTATAAGGCACAAGCTCAGAAGGACATTCCTTGTCACTAGGCCACACACTGGCTAAAAGATCAATGATCCTAACAATGTCCACATCTTCTGACATGCACTCCAACCATTCGTGTTCCGAAAGTGCACCTCCAGTAGTTTCTCCTAATGAACATACACCACATACAATTTCTAAATCATCACAATCACCAACCCCTTCACTACCACCCGAGAGAGGTAGTCTGGACAAACAATCAGCCACATGGTTTTTGGCCCCTGCTACGTACTCAAGACGATAATGAAACTCCTGCAACCTGTATTGCCATTTTGAAATACGCGGAGTGGCTCTTCCACCACCCTTAGTAGTAAACAGGTCAACCAAAGGCTTATGGTCAGTTCTGAGAATGAATTCATTGCCCCACAAGAAATTCCTGAAATGCTGGACACCCCACCACAAACCCAAAGCCTCCTTCTCAATAGTAGAGTAAGTGCTCTCAGCACCTTCTTAAAGTCCGAGAAGCAAACGCTATAGTTTCTTCTCGACCATCGTTCCTCCTCTGAAGAAGCACTGCACCTAGCCCAACATTGCTAGCATCAGTAGATACAATGCATAAGTCATTAATGTCAAAAAGTTTAAGAGGACAAGCATGCACAATTTCTTCTTTGATGGATTCAACATTTTTGTTACAGTCAACATCCCATACATACTTAACATTTTTCTTAAGTAAATTGCGCATGTAAGCAGTTTTTGTGGAGAAATTGCTGATGAATTTGGCATAATATTCCACCAACCCTAAGAAGGAACGAAGTTGATCTTTGTTCACAGGTACGGGTGCATTCTGGATAGCTTCAATTATCTTTAGTTTTGGTTCAATCCCATTAAATGAGATATGATGACCAAGGTAATCAACACCTTCTTGGAAAAATTTACACTTGTCGACCCGTAACGTTAACCCACAAGATCTAATAATGGTTAACACCTGTTTAACTCTCTCATCGTGTTCAGATTCCGATTTGCCATAGATGAGGATATCGTCCTGGAAAAATACCACACCCCTTACATCCTTAAATAATTTGGTCATCAGTCTTTGGAAAACAGCCGAAGCTGACGCAAGGCCAAAAGGCATGCGAATATAGCGATAAGCACCCTCAGGAGTGACAAAAGATGTCAAATGTCTAGATTCTTTGCACAGCTCAAACTGATGGTAAGCTGAGGAAATGTCCAGGGAAGAAAAAAATGTTGCGCCTTGTAAGGTGGACAACATCTCGTTGATGTTAGGAAGGGGTTGACGATCAATCCAGATGTTGGCATTGAGATCTCTCAAGTCAACACACATGTGGAGAGATTTTTCAGCTTTGCGTGCCAAAACGATGGGGGCCAACCACTCTGAACCTTCTTTAGGCTCGATAACCCCGGCACTACACAGTCGCTCCAATTCACATTTAAGTTCCTTACGTAAACTCAAGGGTACTTTACGAACTTTGTGGGCTACTGCCTTTGCACCATCTTTTAGTACAATACGATGTTGAAATCCCTTGAGTTTACCCAGGTCAGCTTTAAAAACTTCAGGAAAAATGTGTGCCCATTTGTTATTAGAGACCTGAGAAACACTACGTGGAAGAGGAGTGTCAGATGATAGAGACTTGTAGAGTGAACTACGGGACACTACCATATTAGGATGATTGGGGTCTAGTATGATGTTAAGAGCACCCTGTTCATCCCACCCCAGCAAGTTTGCACCCTCCTTGACCACAAATACAGTTCCATCAGCTTGGTCAGTTTCAAAAACTAAACTTGCAGAAAATTTACCTAAAACATCTACCCTCTTGCCCCCATATGCAAAAATTTTGACATTAGAATGATCCAATTGAATACCACCCAATTTATCAAAATTATTAGCGTTAATGCGGGTAAACGGTGAACCAGAATCGGCGAGGAAACCAAGAGAGATGCCATTAACAAGAATCTCACAAGAGGGAGATTTTCGTTTCTGCGACCCCCCAAGCGAAGATAACTCAACCACACCTACAGGCGTTGACGAAGAGGGGGATAACATGAGTAAGTCATAACTTTCTTCGTCGGAATCAGTAGGATTTTCCTCAATGGCCTTTACAACATGAGTGGGATTCTGTTTAGCAATGACAGCTCTGCACATTCTAGAGTAATGACCCTTCTTCCCACACTTATAACAGGTTTGATTGAGAGCAAAACAAAACTTAGCATTACTTAAATGTAACTTGCTACCACAACGAAAACACATAGTCTCATTAGGTTTATGCGTGCCCTTGGAGAAAGGAGTAATGGCGTTATGTTCAGAATCGTCTTTGGAAAAGGAAGAGGTCGATGAGTTAGGTATTGAGCTTCTTGCTTTGGAGACAGACTTAGCATTTAAAAGCTTAACCTCATTGGTGGAACCAACATTACTCATTTCTTTCATGCAAAATTGGGAGTGCTCTACGCTCCTGGCTAAAGTGAGAGCGGTTTCCAGATCCGGATCGTCAGAGGACAAGAGTTTTTGCTGGATTTTTTTGTTAGATGTTTTTTCGATTAGCTGAACGCGTATAATCTCATCTCTAAACTCTCTATAATTGCAGTTGACTGCTAAAATCCTGAGAGCAGCGACAAAATCATCAATAGACTCACCAGGAATCTGAGCACGTTGTAAGAACTTGTGATGTTCAAGAACAATGTTCCTTTTGGGGCTGAACCTTTTGTCAAGAGTTTTGATGACCGTAGCATAGTCATCAACAAGAATAGAGTCCCCACTCTCGCCACTTACCAGCGTACTAACTACTTCGAGACGAAGAGTTTTCAAAATGTTCCTACCTTCTGCACCTAAATTGTAAACTAAAAGCGACTTTTTCTTCTTGGAAGTGAAAGTTTCACCATCAATGGCTTCAATGTAAGCTTCAAAAGTGTCTTTCCACTGCTCCCACTGGACAGGAGGTGTACCAGCGGACTGTAAGAACGGTGGAGGAGCAGTAGTATGTTCCATGGCCGAATGTGGGTGAGTTGTTGCCCCCTATCAACCAAAATGATCAACAAACTGAAGAAGAACTGGGCACCAAATAAAAATGCAGTTCAAATAAAGTGTGAAAACAGAACACAACTGAATAAGTTGAAATCATAAACATGACATGCCCATAGCTGCCAGGCTAGGGTGTGAACATCACGGAACGTACCTCGTGAGAATAGTACAATCGCTAATCAGAGTATGAGCTGGGTGTGCGCATCACCGAATGCACAATAACAGATTTCTTCACTAAAACGATTCCGGAGTGAAGGTGTGCGCATCACCGAGAGCGCCGTGGAGTAACAATACGAAATGCCGATTTCCTTGATGAAGCGAGAAATGCAGGTGTGCGCATCACCGGAGGAACAGCCTGATTCAAAGATGGCCGCTGGACGTCCATACGCTCGACGTCACGAACGTGGTGCACCTGACGTCACAGGCGTGTTTCAATGACGAGCTGGTGGTGCGCGCATTGGCAAGGGGTTGCTATGTGACGGTGCGCTAACCGCCGCCAGCTCGAGCGCAAGCTAAAAAAATGCCCCATAATTTGCCCCCGCTGCACCGACCTTTGCACAGAGGTAGCGGAACATTCACAACGAAGGCGGCAACAGGATGAGGGCGGACCAGCACTCCAGGAAGGTCCACTAAGCGATCGATTCATCAGGAGCACTGAGCAGCATGGCACAGCTTCAGGGGTGCCCAGAAGGAAACTGGAGGTGTCGGATTCCCGCTCGTCGCCACTGAAAGGAAGACGAGGACAGTGCACGTTGAAGGTAGGAGCGTAGTTTAATACAAGTGACAGCCTCCAGATCCCGGCAGCAACTCCCGTGTCCTAGGAACCCCAGCACTCTAGAGTGGAACTTCCACAACAGCACGGGCACCCAGCTCGGTGATATTACCCAGTTCCCTACACCTAGTGGCTGAATAACTTTTTCCTGACTCTAATTGCACCCATAGAAAGCTTGCAAAACCGAAGCAAACCAGGGGTGACAAAATCATTTGCAGATGTATCAGTGATAGTTTTGCTTGCAAAAAAAGTGCTGCCTCAGTGTCTGGCAAAAATCACAGAAAAGTATAAAATGCATAGTGTCTTGCACAGAGAAGTTGTCACATGAGCAGAGACTCAATCCCTCGATTTTATGGAAGTCTTTTGGGACTGCTAAGAGCCAATGTATTAAATTGAGCCTAAACCTCCTCAATAAGAAATGATGGTGAGGATTATTAACCACCACCAGGTAAAGCTCAACTGCTTGGCCTGTTGTCAGCAAAATATGTGATCTCACAGTGGGTTTAATAAACCTCCTCCCCTCCCTTTTCGCCACCAGAAATGAAAGTAACAGGCTCTTTATCTCCGGCAGGTCTCTTTTCCTCATGATTTCAGGATTATGAAATAGCTCTGGTCGACCCACATTCTCCATCATGTTTTTAATGTATCTGAGCCAGGGGATATGAAGCGCACCCTCAAGCGACCTGCAATCATTTATCACTAGCTGGTTTAGGGCAAGCGCAGGATTAATCCATATTCTAAGCCATCATATTACAGGGACCAGTGGTACAAGGTCTAAGAGGTACCCTATGCCCAATTCTTCGTGTGCCACAAAGGAAGGCGTAACTGTGGGGACAGACTAAAGGCTTATCAAAAACGTATTTTCTATAACTTGGAGCTCCCTAGCGTCTTTATAACCCCACACGCCACTCCTGTAACTTGCCATGGGGATGAATTGTTCTTGATAAACCTTAACCAGAGCCTGTACCAGCTTTGCTCTTAATCTCTTAGCAAAATGTGTAGTCGCAGCCACTGCTCTCAATGGGGTATTCTTTTTCAAAATCTTCTGAGGGATCCAAGATCCCCGGTCATCAAATAGCACACCCAGTTGAGGGATGGTAGGAACTCTGGCCAGTTCGACCCCTTTACCATAGAATGTATTCCTGTCTAACTTCCTTTGAACAATAACCATGGTATGCGACTTAGAAAAATTTGCAGAAAAGTCCAGTGAATCCATGAAAACAATAAAGGCATCCAATAAACATTGAATGTTGGGGTCCTTGCTATTAAGAACGAATTGTCCGCATACAATATTGTGGGGATGTCCCTGGAGACGGCCTTTAGTAAGGCACCCAATTGATTTATATAAAGGGTAAATAACAGAGGGGCAAGAATGCACCCCTGTCTAACACCCCTTTTAAATTCCAGGGGGGCAGACAAACTGCCATCTTCATTATGCCTTACTGAAGCCGAGAGATTGGAGTGAAGACAATGTAAAAAAGCCACTAAATCATACTCTACTCCCAGCTTGATAAGTAAAGGCCAGAGATTAGGTCTATTTACTCAGTCGAAGGCCGAGGTGTGGTCCATAAAGGCCAAATAAAGACTCCCTCCTATAGCTATGGTGTATTTGCCAACAATCAACTGGAAGTTAATGTACTGATCTAACGTCCCTCTCCCCTGCCTAAATTCATATTTGAGGTCGGAAATTACATTGTTCTTATCTAGCCCAGCATACATTCTGGCCAGAACAACCCTCCCATGATTTTTACAGCTGAATCTAAAGGTCAGAGGAAGATAGTCTTCACTAGGCTCCCATGTGGTATCACAGACCTCCACCCTCACCCTACCATATGTAATCTGGAAATGTGAAACCCGTTTTTCTGGGGCGATTTACAGTCCAACCTGGTGTTCCCCATACCTGAGAAGAAAGGTCTATTCACTATTTCCCAGAATTTAGCACTATTATGGAGGACACCAGGCTGCAATAACTCATGCCAGGCTGGATCCTTAATTTCTTGTTTGCATGTTGCTGCTGTAGCTATTTTATATGGTTTCCTGCATGCCTGAATTTTGGGCTTGCCCTTTTGAGTTTGTTTCAGGTTAACTAACAGGTTTCTATGTGCTTTGGAACAGTTACCATTGAAGCACCTTTCCCATACCCTCCCCCCCCCGTTTGCCGTTTCTTGCCCGGGTCGTGAGATTAGCTGAAATCTGTCCACATAACCTATTGAACACCATCAAGACATCGTCATCCAGTGTGACTTTTTCCATGGCATTCGCAAGAATAGAGATTCTCTAGACAAACTTCAGGGATCAATGAAACACACCTCTGAGCACACGCAGTCATACATCAATATGAATAAGAGTCATTGAGTTGTCCTTATGATCTCCAGGTCTTTGCTTTATTTAGATATTAGTTCTTCCGCCAGCCAACACGTGTTTTGTCTGTGGGTAAGTCACCCTACGACTTCCTCAGGGCTGGAAAATTAAATTAAAATCTGTCTTACAGAATCATCCGGTATAACTATGCATTTAACATATCATAACCTGTGTACTTGTGGATAATAAACAAAGTGCTCCCTATAATGTGATACACCGAAGGAAAACCATGATTTACTCAGCGTGAGAGAACCCATACCTTCCTCAGCATGAGGAACGTCATTTCTTTTAGTGTACAGTATTTTACACGTCATTTTTTATATAATGTTTCATATTATCCATTGTTTCAACTGATCATATGGCCGGCTAGTACAATCTATACTTAGTATCAGGCAATCTTTAATTCCAAACATTGTTCTCAATGCCGAGAATCATTAAACCATATTAATATGCCTTTCGGCACAAAGTAGGTTACAAGTGACATACCCTTGTACATTGTGGTACCCCTATACTTCAGTTGCCACTACCACCACGATGATATATTTAAATTATTGAACTGTAAACCACTTAGAATGTGCAAGTCAGTTATGTGCACAGTATCATGCTATGGTGAGTACTCCAATACTGCAAGCATGTCTTGTGTAGTGACAAACACGTGTGTTCACAAAAGTAACCATCACCCTTCTGAGGTACTTGTTTCTAGCAGTATTCTCTCTAGAAGAAAATAATCCAAAATGAAACTTGTCTCTTCTTATTGTTGTATTATTATTCCATTAAATTAGTAATAGCTCAAAGTTACGTACCTACACGGCGGATAAAATTCCCACCTATTGGCTGTATACCAAATTCCAGTGTAAGATAGTGTGCATCAAATTTAATCTTGGCACCTGCAGTGAAAAGATAATAATAACCGAACTCAGTGTCGAAAAGAACTGTCCAGTTGTATCTTAGAACAAGGAGAACAATAGACCGTTACATTGCACACCACAGTAAAGCAATAGTGACCAAATTCAAATTTGGTCCGAGACTATTCCAATAAGGTTAAAGCAGAGCAATAGACCATAGTAATGCCCCTCCTGGTAACTGCATATTTCTATCCTCACCTATTGTTAGATCTACTGAAAAATTGCTGTATCCTGTAACTAAGGTTTTGAAGTTTAAAGTTTGAAAAAGCTAAAAACAGCTCAAAAAAGCCCACAACGTACCCGTGTACGGGCCAGCGTTTTCGCCTCTCTGTTTCTGACGGGTGCGCCCGTGCTTGTAACAGGCGCCATAGTAATGACGTAAATGGTGTGCTCTCTGTGTGCCTGTGTGAAGGGCGGACCACGTTGGTTTCTAGAGGTTCCGCCATTTTTCAGTGTGGCTCCTGTATGTGTCACTCTAATGACTATACATCTGGGTGTTAATTCCAGTAATTGCCCTGCTTGATATTGATATTTGTGCTGATCCACCGTATCCCTAGTAATAGAAACTCGTAGTGATCCACCTTATCCCTAGTTAGCAGTGTGTAAATTATTTATTTATCGTGTCGTTCACTGCAATACTTGCCTTGAGTGTCCATATTGAATTAAAGCCCCACTGCTCAAATTGTAAGTGATGTCAGAAAATAGGAATTAGAGGCTTGCACATCTAACCATAAACGGATTGGTGTCTACGTCTCTCGGTATCTGGGAGTAACATCCGTGCTCGTGTCTAGGGTGGATGGTATCATAGTATCCTATTGCAGAATACACTGTCACATGTCCCACACTGGAATTCTAGTGGTCCAGCTATCTAAGTTGCATTTGTATGGGAATATTGTTATATCTAAGGTTTTATACCATGCATCTTCCCTGTTTCTCTGCCTCTGCTGCTCAGCCAGTGTGAATGCATTGGGTAGAATGTTGGTGTGGATGGTGATGTCATTGGAATGTGAGGTTTGCTGTGAGGTGGAGTGTCAGTTGGATCCTTGGCTGAGCAGCAGAGAGACTGCTCCTGGTGGGGCCTTATTTACATCTTAACTGGAAAACCTACTTAACATCTAAGAACAGTAAACTTATTCATCTGTAATCTATCTACGTCTACTGGATCTCCGTTCTACGACACAACATAAATTGGCGACGAGTTGGATTAAAAATACGTGTGAGGACTTTCTTCAAGCTTCATAAGGAACTTTTATTCAAGATTTTACTTAAAAAAGAAACTACTTAAGTTAAGGATTTCACGCCCTCCCGCCCCACCAGTGTCCAGTTTTACCGGACAGCCCATTGACAGGGCGTATGTTTCCTGCTGCTATCTACTGGGCATATGTTTCCTGCTGCCTGTTTCCTGCTGCCATTGACACCCTGCTGCCATTTACAGGGCGTTTGTTTCCTGCTGCCATTGACAAGGCGTATGTTTCCTGCTGCCATTGACAACGCGTATGCTTCATTACATCTGCTGCCTGCTTCATGCTGCCTTTGACACCCTGCTGCCATTTACTGGGCGTGTGTTTCCTGCTGCCACCATTTACTGGGCATGTGTTTCCTGCTGCCACTGTCAAGGTGTCTACTTCCCGCTGCCATTGACACCCTGCTGCCATTGACAGGGCGTGTGTCTTTCCGCCTGAATTTCCATTTCAAGCTACTGTTTTCATTCAGCACAGGTCAGGAGGCAGCTCTTATTTTAAAGAGACAGAAAAGTTCAGCAGCGGGATATCACACAGGACTGCTGCGTTAATCTTGATTGGTTTGACAGTGTTACATCTGGTAGATTATCGGGTGATTAGCAGCGTTGTGGTGCTTATTTTGGACCAGTGAGGAGAAGATTCTGCAGACCTAGCACTACTCATTTCTGTGTGCACCGTTACCGTTGACTTTATTTTCAAATCTACTCACCGCAACGTCTTAGCACGAGCGATATGTCCGCGTGTTGGAGTGGGGCTGGTGCGATACAAGTGCGAGCCATGACGTCGGGTCGTGGCTTGGAGACCTTGCGTTCCAGTTTACAGCCTACTGCGTTCCTTGGTGAAGTCTTCCGCAGCCGACACTCCAGCAGTAGTTTTCTCCTGACGCAGCGTTCTCCTGGCGCTTCTACCAGCTCCTTTTGCGTAACGTCACTTCTCCTATGTGCCGCGTACTTCACTCGGTTGCTTAGCAACGCTTGTAAGCCTTCAACGGGGATTCTCTTCAGTACGCACCTGCAACTTTATTTGTGCTTTCTGGGCAGGACAATTACAAACACCTACCGGCAGTGCTCCCTGAATGTTTAGCGCGGTGATGCGCACACCTTTTCTTCAGATCTCTTTCACCAGATCAACATCGGCGGCATTCTTGTTTCAATTTGTGAATACTGTTAGCGGGTGATGCGCACACATTCTTCATAACCTTTGGTTTTCTGTTTGACGTCTGTGGAGCCATCTGTGTGAGGTATTTCGGGGGACATTACTTTTCGGTCTCCAGCCTTATTGCTTTTACATTACAGACATTTTGCAGTTTTCTTCGTTGCTTCACCTTAAGTGCTGAACTTCAGGTTATTTGGCACTTAAGCAACGTGATTTGCAGTCTCATTTTGGCTCCCATAACTACGGCGTTTTTACTATTATGCATTTTTCTGTTTCTTCTCATACCTTCATTTTCTCTCCATCTATTTCTTGCCATTTCACTTATGTTATGTAATGTTTCTCTTATTATACAATGAGTTTATGCTCGTATGTTTTTTATAGTACTGCCATTATATTTCTGATATTCCTACTTTAATTTTTTTCATGATAGTGTGTTTTTACTACATTGAAATTTACATATGACAGTACTGTTAACATGTATCTTTCCTGAATTGCAGGTTTTTGCTTTCTTTCTCTTTGGTTGTCAGTGGGTATCTTTTGGTCCTTTAATTGAACTACGTTTACTATGCATTTTTGCTCTTGTGTACTACTGGTTGTATGTGCATTTCTCTTCGTTTTCTTTCCTGTGTGGTCTCATTTTGAGATGTGTCTGCACCATTTATCTTCTGTGGGGTGCGGTCCATCCAGACCACTTTCTTCTGCGTGTTCTGTTTGGAGATTTCCCTTACTCCTGTGGGGCGTAGTTCTCCCTTACTTTATGGTTGGGTGCATGCCACCCGTTGCACGCTTTCTGATTGGGTGTCAGTCACCTGTTGCTTGCTTTCAGTTTGGGTGTCAGCCACCCGTTGCTTGCTTTCTTGGTAGGGTGTCAGTCACCTGTTGCATGCTTTCCGTTTGGGTGTCAGCCACCCGTTGCTTGCTTTCTTGGTTGGGTGTCAGTCACCTGTTGCTTGCTTTCTGTTTGGGTGTCAGCCACCCGTTGCTTACTTGTGGTTGCTTTCTGTTTGGGTGCCAGCCACCCCGTGCTTACTTTCTGGTTGGGTGTATGTCACCCTTTGCTTGATTTCTGGTTAGGTGTATTCTCATCCTGGTTGGGTGTAATTCACCCCTTGCTTGCTTTCTGTTTGGGTGCTAGCCACCTGTTTCTTACTTTTGTTTGGTTGTAAATCTTTGTCCTTTCTTCTTCCTTTTGCTGTGTTCCGTGTTTCTCATTTTCTTCGCCAGTCTGGCCAGCTGGTGTGGTTGTGGTGGTAATTCGGAGCACTCTTTCTTTGTTTGTTTTCGTGGTATACTTCTTTCTTATTTATGTATGTCTCTTTCTCCTTTTGCTTTTGTGTTTTTGGGCAGTTTCCTTCTTGTGAAATTTTCTGGTTTCAATTTTGCTCTGCTAAGGAAGGAGATGTGTCTCTTATCTTTCATGTTTTCCATTTCCTCTTTGCATCTTGCTGCATTTTTATGCATAGTCGCAACTTAAGTGCCTTGTGTGGTTCACGAAATGCTGTTTGCATTTTTGCATTTGCGATATCTTCTTTGCAAGTTTCTTTTTGGTAACTGTAATTTTCTGCTTATATTCTAGTATTTTGCGTTTCTTATGTAATGCTGTTTTCTACTTGCATTTTGTTACATTTTCTCTTGCAAGTTTCTTTTGTATCATTGTGATCTTTCTTCTTATTACTTGCTATGTTTTTGTGTATTATATAAAGGGGGAAGGTGTGTTATATCTAAGGTTTTATACCATGCATCTTCCCTGTTTCTCTGCCTCTGCTGCTCAGCCAGTGTGAATGTTTTGGGTAGAATGTTGGTGTGGATGGTGATGTCATTGGAATGTGAGGTTTGCTGTGAGGGGGAGTGTCAGTTGGATCCTGGGCTGAGCAGCAGAGAGACTGCTCCTGGTAGGGCCTTATTTACATCTTAACTGGAAAACCTACTTAACATCTAAGAACAATAAACTTATTCATCTGTAACCTATCTACGTCTACTGGATCTCCTTACTACGACACAACAAATATGCTTGATAATATTGGACCCAGTGTTGTCTTAATCCCCATATATCCAATAATCATTGTTCTCATCGTCTAATAAAAAACACTCATTTGATAAATATTCTTTGTGATGTTATATTATAGAATTAAAGGTCCTATTGTCCAAAGTATACAGTATTCACTGGTGGCCAAATCACTGTTCTTGGTGTGTAGTGGCAAGTAAGTACAATTAATCCTGGGCGGAGCTGGCGTAGTGCCACTACGCGGAGTTCCACGGAGTTGGGAAAAAACTCAGTGGCACTCCGCTTCGCTCCGCTCCCCGCCTCCAACCCCCCTAATAAAAAATATTTAAAAATGAATTTAAAAAGAAAAAACACACTTACCTGTACTGTGGAGTCTCCAGGCCGCCCTCCTCCTCCTCGCCATCTCTCTCCTGCAAACCCCCTACGTCGGACGTACGTCTTGCGAGAACTGCGCAGGGGGGTTGGAGGCGGGGAGCCTATTTTAGCGGGGGGGGCTTGCTAACTACGCTCCGCTGCGGAGTCGGAGTATTGCCTAAACTCCGCGTTCTCAGCAGAGCATGGAGTAGGCAAAACTCTGCAAGCTCCGCTGGCGGAGCGGAGTTTTCTGCCTGCCCTTAATTACAATCTTAATGTGATCATATTCGATACCGGACTTGTGATCCTTTTGTTTATACATGTTATTCATAATACAATTCCCAGAATATACATTTATGCATAGTATGGATGTGAGACACATGTAAATAGGTCCTATGTACATAGTATGACGGTAAAAGACATGTAAGTGGTCCTACGTACAGGTCCTGGTACATTCCCAGTAAGTTCAAGAAGGTGGAAAAGTATATATTAGCAGACAACATTGTTCATAATTCATCATTCAGTTACCTCGATCTATCTGTCTCCCAGAAAGTAATGTAACTCCTGATCTGTATTTATCCCATACTCCACTATCTGTAATCTCATGATCCACATGGCCTCACGTCTTCTCAGGGTCAGTTCATTTTTCCCACCCCTGGGATCTCTTGGTACATGATCAGTTCCAAAAACATAAAGTTTCTATACAATCCTTGTGTTTGACAATCTTTCATATTAACTGCCACTGGGCATTTCACATCTCCTGCTTTTACTGCTCTCATGTGTTCATACACTCTGGGGCCGATTACGATGCGGCCTGCCCCACTGTGCAGGGATGAACACAGACTCTCATTCCTCTATAGGAGCTTGTGTTACGGCCGGTTTACGGCTGTAACATGAGCTCCCATAGAGGAATGGGAGTATGCGACCGAACAGTGTTCGGTCGCATCATGATGAGGCGGTCGGGACTGCCGACTGGAGGTCGGGAGGTCCCGCAACATCGTAATAGGCCTATCTGTCTTTGAGATCCCGAATTGTGCCCCCCACATACATATGTTCACATTCACATATTATGACATACACCACAAACTTAGTTTGACATGTAATGTTCATACGTATATTGTATTCCTACATTCTTCTGTCTCTAAAGCTTCTCGTTTTGTCCTTGGCCCACCTGCAAATTGTACAAAAACCACATTTATAAAATCTGTGTGTTTGTTTGGTGAGCCAATTGTCCTGTTGTTGTGGCCTCGGGTAACTTGGGCATAATAGAGCCCGCAATGTACGACCTCTACGGAATGCGATACTCAGCCTTAGTGATTTATGATCTTCCAACATCTTATCTGCCTTCAGTAACTGCCAGTGTTCTTTCAGGCATATACGGTATCTGTACGACAGCCCATTGTAATCTGTAATATGATGTATTCGCTCAGATTCGTCTCTCTTACTGATATGTGTATGCAATGCATATTGTCTGTCTATACCAGCCATTCTTCTCCTTGCTCTTCTCATCCTCTTTTACCTGTTTAATCTTTGACCCACCCAAAGGGCTTGGCATTATGTAGGTGAAGTTCTACTTCACTGGTCACTGACAGGCAATGCCATGTCCAACATACAGGTACAGTCAGACTTTGTGATGCATTTAGCCTCTCAGGAGGAACTTCTCTTTTTCCCATGTTGCTTTTCAAAGCTGCTGAAGCATTCATTAGGGTTAGTTCACTCCATGTCAGGTACAGCATTCCTGTCTTAGGTTTAGGTAATTAGGTTATGGGTTTTAGGTGTGGTTACAGATGGCTCTAATTATTAGTCAGACATGATGCCATCAGTTCCTTTTAAAAGTACAGTTAGATGCAGCAAAGAGAGAGTGCTTTGAGTCGACCCCTTTTAGCCACTGGCCTTCCTGTGCTTTTCGTGCTTTGACACTGCTTGGATAGGATGTCCATCACGCCCATGATATTTTGCAGATGGTTCTATTGTGCCATCTGTGTCTACACTAGGTTTTCCTTGGGTTGGTGATGTAACCTGATGAGTGGCCACAGTTTTTTTCTTATATTTGTTTCCATTACAGACTCGCTGACGTTTTAACTGTTTATTTATGTTTTTTTTCTTTAGAAAGTACGTGCTGTTTGTATTCCTTCGCCTACCATAAAGTGCTATCACGTAATCACAGTTTCTCGTTTGTTTCATTATCCATGCTGGTGGAGAAAGTCCATAAGTTGTAAACAATAAGCCAACACCAATTAGAGTCTAAGAACATATAATAAGGCACTAGAGATAGTGAGGCTTTTCCTTGTTTAGACAATTCTTTTATCTGTTGTTGTCTCAGGTTAAACTTGGTTCTGAGTGAGAGAAGACCATGTCTGGATGTAGAAAAGGAGGAAAGGGTCTCGGAAAGGGTGTCACCAAGAGGCACTTGAAGGTGCTTTGGGACAAGAACCAGGGTCCTAACCAAGCCTGCTATTCACCGCCTGGAGGAGTCAAGAGCATCTCCGGCCTCAGCTATGAGGAGACCCCGGTGTGCTCCAGGTCTTTCTGGAGAATGTTATCCAGGACGCCATCACCTACACCAAGCAAGCCAAGTAGGCATATACACTTTTAAGCATAAAACAGGTACACAAATTAAGCAAGCCTGTATCCTGCAAACACTGCAGATAAAAGTTGCTAATGATTTCTTTTTAACGGGTCTCTTATGTTTGGAAAATGTTGTTCGCCTGCCACCCTTCCCTAGGAGTGCTGACGGGAAATGTTTTCATGAATGTTGTCTTCTTTGCCGACTCCCCAAAGTACTGCTCATTGACAGTGGAATGAATATGGTGATGTGCTTGCTGCCTCCATTCTTGATCCAGACATTAGCAGACAGTGCTTTCACCTAGCTCCTGCTTTTTCTTCTTCATTCACTTCCTTGCTGTCATGGTAACATTTTGTTGGATTTACGGTTTATTTTTCACAAAGTAAGAACATGCCCACACATAGGCTTTCTGAATGATGGAACACAAACACAGGCCTGTTGTCTGTGATCCAATGATGCTGCTACATTGCTGCTCTGTCACACGCACTCACACGCTCTGAAACACTAAAACACAGCTGCAGGAACACCAAAGCAACCCTATGCACGTCCAAAAGTCCCACTCAACCAGCTAATGGGCGTCCTTGAGGCGAGGAAGTGGTCTCATGTGTAACATACGTGAATCAGGCACATGCACAAAAGAATTAATAAAGAGCTCCACCAGACCTACAGCTACCAGACACCCATCCGGGTGCGAAAATAATCATCACCCTAACAAGTGGGCCACACGCATGCGCAAAGCAAGTACTTCCCTGGGTTCACCAGTGACGTAAAAGTAAAATATTTTAATTGTAAAATAGTGCTTAGATGCTTGTGTTCCTTTCTTTATTTAGACTTATTTACTATTAATTTATTTACCAAATGTGCTATTGCTAATTAGTTTCTTAAAGACACATTGCATTTTGCATTATTTTTTCCGTACATATTATTTGAATAAATCCACAAATACAGAGAACTAGAAAAGCCGTGTTGTACAGGTTTTCTTAATGGTCTTGGTTGAGGGTTAAAATTCAGAATTTCCCCTTTTCTTACCCATGGACCATCCTTAATGAATTAGGGGCGAAGCGTCGACACTAATAAGCCCCCACAATACATGTTCTCCACACATGTACTGAACAAGTAAACGGGGGTTTTCCAAGCTGAAGATTTTCCCTTTGGAAACTCCCTCCCCATGTCCACTAAACTAATTCATAAAATACCCCCAGTCGAGAATTCTCTGTGACATGCGCGCTTCAACATGCATTTAAGTGCTCGGTCTAAGTCAGGGCTACTGGAATTATGCGATTGTGCGGTGCGGCGATTTCCGCATAATTATAGATTTGCTGCATTCGACACTTAATCCATCATCTGCTGCATAATTTGCAGATTTTAACAAGCAAAACATTTTTGTTTGTAGCTCGAACGGGTCAAAAATTACAAAAAAAGGCAGCGACACGTGTTGCCGGGCAGTGGAAGTCCCTTTTAAAAGCTAAACAGGTCACCTTTTTGTTGTTTATTGCAATATTTGGGTGTTAAATTGGTACTAATGAGGAACAACCAATGCCCATACAGTATTAGCAGGTTTAAAAATGACAAAATAATAAAGTAACACTATTATGAAATGTGCCACATGATGCCACATAATTTGCCTTTCTTGCTGCATAATTTGCTCAACCCTGCAGCGTAATTTGGACCTCTCTTACCACATAATTCCAGTGGCCCTGGTCTAAATTAACTCTCAGTGAATGCACTGACACTCAGACATTCAACAATGTGCTCTAAGGCAGAGGGTCTTGTAAAGATCTGCAATAACGCCTCATGAAGGTTCAAGAAGTCTTTTTTTAAGAGCACCCCATCCACACAGCTATACATCCCTAGACCAGGCTCCCCTGACCCAGAATGGAACTCCCAAGTCAGATCATCACCTACCTGGAATGCCCACATAAACATTCCATTCCATTACAGTCTATATATCTACACATCCTTATAGAGGTTACCACAGGTCTCTCCTAGTGGATCTGGCTAAGTGATCCTCCACAAAACCACAAATACCACTCAGAAATAGCAAGTATTGAAACTCACACAAAGGCAACTTATCTTCTGAAGGTACTTTATTTGAAGTTAAAAACTAAAAGTCACATTATATTTGTTTATTCCTCTGCAGTTAGGTAACCAGACATGCTTATAAATAAAATAAAACACAGCAACAGTTCCAATCTTACAAATATAAGGCCCACTCCTAAGACACCTTGATAATATTCACATAGACATTGCACACAGTACTTGCAAATTAGGCTGATAATTACTACACGTAGGCATTAATTCGCTGTAGTATTTTTTCTTTTCGTTTAATAAAAAGAAAATATTTCTCTGTACCCCCAAAACCCTGAAGTGGAGACAGCATTTCAGGGGAAAACCTAGTATCTTGCAAATAATATGTATGGATGTAGGGAAGTCTTGAAAGATGTACTGAACAAATTGAGCATCCTGTAAAAAAAAAAAGTCTTCTTTCATTACCTGAATCCACTGTGCTAGCCCAGCTTAGGAGTGAGCTGCAGTCTGTTTTCTTTGTCAGTCCTCATCTTCAGAACGAGGCTTGCACAAGGAAAAGAAGCCAGAAGGCACCAGTGTGAGGCGACAAGCAACCATCATCCAGCAGTAGAAAATACAGACTGCTGTGGGATAAACATTTTCTTTGAGTAAGACTAGTTCTGAACTAAGACCAAATAAATAAGGGAAGCTGGGTAATCATACAGGCGTTATGGCCCGGTGCGCAGTGATTTTCACTGTGCTCCTCTATGGAAGGACAACGGTGGCCGGCAGGGGAGGGGGTAGGGCCTGTCCATTCCTTGCCCAACCGAGAGTGATTTTCAGCAGATAAGGGGGAAATTCAGAGAGTGAGTCATAGTTCATCAATGGTGCTTATGAATTACCTGCCAGTGTGTCTGTATCAAAACAAATGCCCAAATTTGGATCTACAAATGCTCTTCAAGTGTCTATGGCCCAGATGTACGAAGCTTCCCGTTTGCATTTCTTAATAGCGACTCCGTTGAAATCGCTATTTAAGAAATGAAAAGGATATGTACAAAATTTGCGATTTCCTAATAGCGCTTCCTACAAAGTAGGAATCTCTATTATTTATTTATTTTCAGAGTTTTATATAGAGCGAACTAGACCCGAAGGTATCAGAACGCTTTACTCGAGCACCAGTTGCGTTTCAGACATACACATTCATTTTTTTGATAGGCATGGGGAGATTAAGGGCCATATGTATGAAAAAGTCCATTTGCGATTCTCAAATAGCGATTTTTTGCGAATCGCTATTTGAGAATCGCAAAACGTTATGTATGTAGGATTTGCAATAAATTTTGCGAATCCTACATATTCCTTAATTGCGAATCGCAAATTGCGATTCGCAATTAAGGAATACCTCCCCATTCATTCCTATGGGCCTAGAGGCCCATAGGAATGAATGGGAAGACATTCTCAATTTGCGATTCCCAATTAGAGAATCGCAAATTGCGAATGCAATTTCAAGGGTGCCAGGGTGTCAAAAGGACACCCTGTTGCACCCTGGAATGAGCATGGGTGCAGATGTGGCGCACATACATGCCCTAAGGGCATATATGTGCGCCACATGGCACTTGAAAAATGCAAAAAAGTGCATTTTTCAAAGAAATCGCAAATTACCACCAACTTGAAGTTGGTGGTAATTTCTCGATTCCTTAAGTCCAAATTGCACTTTTTCTGTGCTTCTTACATTGCATTTAAGGAATCGCAATTTGCGATTCCTTAAATGCAATCGCAAAATAGGGAATCGCAAAATTTGCGATTCCTTATTTTGCGAGGGAGTTTTGTGTCATACATTGGACACTGCTGATTTGCGATCACAAACGCCGAAATTCTGCGAATTTCGGCGTTTGCGATCGTAAATTACCTTCATACATATGGCCCTATGGGCCATATGTATGAAAAAGTCCATTTGCGATTCTCAAATAGCGATTTTTTGCGAATCGCTATTTGAGAATTGCAAAACGCTATGTATGTAGGATTTGCAATAAATTTTGCGAATCCTACATATTCCTTAATTGCGAATCGCAAATTGCGATTCGCAATTAAGGAATACCTCCCCATTCATTCCTATGGGCCTAGAGGCCCATAGGAATGAATGGGAAGACATTCTCAATTTGCGATTCCCAATTAGAGAATCGCAAATTGCGAATGCAATTTCAAGGAGTGCCAGGGTGTCAAAAGGACACCCTGTTGCACCCTGAAATGAGCATGGGTGCAGATGTGGCGCACATACATGCCCTAAGGGCATGTATGTGCTCCACATGGCACTTTGGAAAATGCAAAAAGTGCATTTTTCAAAGAAATCATAAATTACCACCAACTTGAAGTTGGTGGTAATTTGCGATTCCTTAAGTCCAAATTGCACTTTTTCTGTGCTTCTTACATTGCATTTAAGGAATCGCAATTTGCGATTCCTTAAATGCAATCATCAAATAGGGAATCGCAAAATTAGCGATTCCTTATTTTGCGAGGGGAGTTTTGTGTCATACATTGGACACTGCTGATTTGCGATCGCAAACGCCGAAATTCTGCGAATTTCGGCGTTTGCTGACGCATAAATTGCCTTCATACATATGGCCCTAAGTGATTTGCCTAGAATCACAGGATGTTGAGCGTCCCTGCCAAGACTGGAATCCGGTTCCCCTCCTTCGAGGTCAACCCCCCTAGCCATTAGGCCGCATCCTCTCCCCTATTAGGGAATCAAAAATAGGAAATGCCATTGCATTCCCACCTAAGGGCAAAATAGGAAATGGTTTGCATATCCTAAATTGTGATTTCCTAATAGGAATGTGCTTAAGGCCCCCTGGAGGCCCTCCAAATTTCCTAGTGCACATGTAAGTGCACATATGCCCTAGGGGCATATGTGCGCTTCATGTGAAAATAAAAAATGCATTTTTAATGTATTCTTTTATTTTGCACATGGTTACCACCGACTTGAAGTCGATGGTAATAGCATTTCCTAAATGACCAATTCACATTTAGGAAATGCTTTGTACGTGTGCTTGAGGAATCTCAAATAGGTAATCCCTACTTTCAATTCCAAAATTGCAGTTGCAATTTATGATTTCTACCGAGTAGAAATCGCAAATTGCGACGCGATTTGCCCTTTGTCCATCTGGAAAAACCATTTTGCATTTCTTAACAGCCCGTATAGTGATTCCGACCGTTAAGAAATACTAAAACCCTTCATACATTGGGCCCCAAATTTCAAGACGTAAATCCGTTGGGTTCCCCAAGTAATCGTCTTCCATTCAGACTGCACCCCCAGCAATGGGTGAGTAACAGTGGTAATACAATGCATGACAGGAGTTTGTATTATTCAGTGTAAGTGGCAATGAAAGAATAGGCAACACAAACTTTACACACTACAGATGGAAGTCCAGAAAGCCCAACATATGTGTTAGGTTGAGAGCATTTGCATTCCACACATTGGGCCACACGCGTGCCTTTCCAGAGTTAGGCTGGCTGCCTTTCCAAAGTTGCTTTCAAGGATTTCACTGCAGTACGGAGTATATACATCGAGTTGTGATGATGAGCTGTCAGCAGTGTGGTTGGGTGTTTGTGAGGCAGGTGTCATATTCATTGAGATATGTGTGTCTATTTCTTGGAGTTTTATTGGTGTGAAGGGAGGGCTATTGTACATTGTTAGCACATGTTTTATGACAGTTAATGTTCCTGTTGTCTGGCAGTTGAATAAGTGCGTAAAGCAGAGTTCTACAAACGTTTTTGCTCTGAGCCCCCAAAACAAAAAGATTTATGGCAATAATTAGGACAGCAGGAATGGCAGGATTGAGCGTAGGGGGCGGAACCTATGAGAACATGTCAGCAATATTTTTTCTGCAGCTCAAAATCCACAATAAAATGTGAGACCTATAAAAGAGCAAATACTTCAAACAAAAACAGAAATTGACAGCATTTGGGTGTTGTGAGCCCCGTGCACTCCTGGGCCTCAATGCAACTGCACTAATGAAAGCTGAGTAGCAGGCTGTCTCCTAGGTCTCTCAAACCTTGTCCACCGTGCCTGCTCATCACTCCAATCATGAAACAGGCTGTCTTATTTTTTTTCGGGGTTTTATATAGCGTGGGCTCAGTCCAAGGGCATTGGAGAACTTTACATGAGCACCAGTTACATTGCACAAGGTCAAATCCATTTTTTTAGGGGAGATTAAGTCATTTGTCTAGAATCACAGAATGTTGAGCTGATGCTAAGACTGATGCTAAGACTTGAACCTGGTTTCCCAGTTTCATAGTCTGCAGCTCTCGCTGTGAGGCCACATCTCTGCATTTCAGGAAAAAATGAGTTCCCATGTGTTGCCCCCACCACTTTTTGCAGCGAATGCCCTCAATCCTAATGCTAGCAAGGAAGATGAACGCCCATAGCTATCTTAGAGAAAGAGTCATAGTTGTGATGTAGTGGGTCCCTCAGACCTCTGGGCCCCAGTGACACTGCTCCTACTTCACTAATAATAGCTAGAGCCTTGAGAAGACGGCTGTTTCCTCTGACCTTTGTTAAAAACATGGGCTCCAGTCTTGCCCCATCCCCCTACCTGCCATCTCTCTGACTCCCAAACTACGGTCTCTCCTCTACTTCAATTCGTCTGTCCCCTGGGCCATTGCTCAGAGGCCCAAAGCAACACCGGCACAGTAAGTGTGCCCTGGGCCTACTTCAAGCACGGGAGGAGGGTAAAGCAGCCATTATTGGGGTTTAGTTGGCCCCTCACCACTCTACCCTGGTGCTACTTCACCTGCAGCACCAATGATAACTTCAGTTCTGCAAAGCAGGCTGTTTGCTCTGCCCACTCCCATGAGTGTTCACTCCTAGGCCTGATACACAAATCAGACGTTCTGTCCCTTTGTGCAAAAAAACGGAAAACGAAACCCACATCTCAACCTCTCGCCCCTCTCCCACCATTGCTTGGGCCCTGTTCTCTGCACAGCAAGCGTGACCAGGGCCATAATACCTGCAAACCTGCAAATGGCCTCCACCTACGTTTTTTGTAGTAAGGTGGCCATAATTGGGATGCAGTGGCCAATCACACCCCTGACCACAGCACCTGCTGCATTAATGGTATTGATGGCCTTAAAAAACAGACCATTTGTTACTCCCCTTCCCCAGGAGCATCTCTTTGAAAAAGCTGCCTCTGTTCATTTGTAAAAAAAAAAAGAAGAGCTCCCACATCCCTTTGATACTACCCATCGGACTAGGGGCCAGATGTACGACCATGACATTTTGCGCCTCGCAAATTGCGCTCAATTGCAAGTTGCAATTTGCGAGTCGCAAAATGCCATGTACAACAGTGTCTGAGACACTGTTTGCGATTCCCAATGGGGTCGTAAATTGCATGCCTCATGAATATTCATGAGGCACTCGCAATTTGCGACCCCTTTGGGAATGGCTGGCCCTCCCAGGGATGGTGGCCTGCTGGGCTCAGCAGACCTCCATGTTTAGGACTGCTTTTAAATACAGCAGTTTTTTTTTTTAAATGCAGCCCGTTTTCCTTAAAGAAAAACGGGATGCATTTAAAAAAAGAAAATTAAACGTTTTGGTTTCATTTTTCAAGGGCAGGTAGTGGTCCCTGGGACCAATGCCTGCCCCTAAAAAATATTTTCCCCTGCATTTGCAAAGGGGAAGGGGTCCCCTGGGGACCCCTTCCCATTTGCGAGTGCATTACCACCTTATTGAAGAGGGCGGTAAATTGCGAGTGTTTTGCGACCGCAATTGCGGTTGCAAAACATTCATACATGGGGTAGAGAGTCGCTATTAGGAAGGGACGCCCTTGAAACGCCCCTTCCTAACAGCGAGTTGCAATTCCTATTTAGAGAGTCGCAAATAAATTGCGACTCGCTAAATAGGAATTGTACATGGCCCCATTCGTTTTTGCATGCGCAAACGGGTCGCTAACCCGTTTGCGCATGCAATTTAGGGTCGTACATCTGGCCACAAATCCTTTCCCCTTTGGCCTGGGCCAATTACTCTAAAGCCCTAAGGGCTCCGGAGGATCAGGGCTCTGCATCTGAATACAGCCCTCCCAGCCACCCCCTGGAGCCATCCTTTTACAAAAACAAAAACAACTATACCTGAAAGTCTAAGGCTGACCTTGAGATGCCTCTGCCTGAAAGTAAAAGGGGTGGTGGTGTGAAGTGGAGGGAAGGACAGAAAACTAAGAAAGAAACCAGATACATTTTAAGGCTTGGGCAAAGTGGGCAATTGCCCTGGGCCCCACCTTCCAAGCCCACCCTGATAAGGTGATCTTTTTCTCACCTTTCCTTATTTCATTATCTCAACCACACTCCAGCTTTCTGAATCCTCTACCTCTCACACTTCTATCCAGTGTGTTCTAAGTATTTTGGGACACCGGGGAAGACACATTTCAGCTATGTGACCACATTTCTTAAAGTTTAAGTATAAGTCAGTATTTTGTAGCATTTTGGTGGTTTCAATTAGCAGAAAATATGTAATAAAATTAAAAGTTGCTCTGAACGGGGGCCCCAAAGTAGGACTTGCTCGGGGACCAAAAAATCCCTAAGATGACACTGGAAGAAACAAGCATTCTCACTAGGGTGCCTTCTAACTGAAAGTAAATATGTTCAATTGGTTAAGCACCAAACATAAAGACTGCTTGGGAGATTAGTACAGGTTTTAACTGATGGAATCACTTGGAGCTTCACCATGACAAATCTTTAATCTTCTTGAAAGGCAATGTTAAGGTGTACCAGCTGAGTTTCAGAGTGCTGCCTTTTAATGGACACAAACATGTTTCTAGTTTATTCTGATTACTTATTCCTAAAATATATAGATATAAATAATGATTTACACACACAGGGTTTTTTTGCCAGAGGCCATGTTCTCATAGCACTTTAAATACACAAGTCACAATTCCCCACTGCGCCAAACAGGATTCAGTTTTGTGGCTCTCTGGTCACACACCGACTTCTGCACTGATCACATTTGATTTGATTTAATTTGTAAAGCGTGACGTATGCCCAAGGTCATCTTGGCGCCGCCTGCAAACTGAAAAGAAACAAAGCGACTCTACAGCGGGAAAGTAAAAAGCCTGGTTTTAAGAAGCTTTCTAAATGCCAGAACATTGGAGGGGTGCCTCAGAGAGACTGGCATTTGATTCCAGAGGCGAGATGTAGCATGAGAAAAACTTCTTGCACCCCATGAGACTTTGTGAGTCCTAGAGACCAACAGGGTCTTCGAGGTAAGCGAGCGTAGGGACCTGTTTGGGGTGTACTGAGAAAGTTTTTTCCTGAGGGATTCGGGGCCTAGAGAATGTACAGCTTTATGAGCGATACAAAGAGCTTTAAAAGCTATTCTTTTTTTAACTGGTAACCAGTGGAGCTCTTCTCTGGCTTTGGTCACTGACTCAGATTTTTAAATATTTTTCAAAACCCTAACTGCAGCTTTTTGTAGCCTCTGTAGCCTGCTTAAAATACAATTCTGGGCTCCAACTAAGAGTGCATTGCAATAATCTAATTTAGATAAAACCAATGAGGAAACCACCGTTTTCTGTAGCTCTAATGGCAAGAAGGAAATGATTTTGCTCAAATTTTTGAGTGCATGAAAACAGGAGGATGTAAGGTGGTTGGTATGTTCCCTGAAAGAAAGTTTTGTGTCAAAAATTGTACCAAGATTCTTGGCTTTGGACACTGGGACGGGAAGTGGGCCAAGAGCATCCGGCCTCCAGGGTTGATTCCAGAAGGAGGTATCCTGCCCAAGAATCAGGACTTCTGTCTTTTCTGCATTTAATTTTAAGCAATGGTTGCCTATCCATTGCAAGACGGCACTCATGCATTTGTTGAAATGTACAGCTACCTCTTTAGAGTTTTTGCCAATGGGAACGATAATTTGAGTATCGTCCGCATAAGATATTTTAGCGAAACCAAACGATCTTATCAAACCCATAAGAGAGGCCACATAAATATTAAATAATGTGGGGCTAATCGAAGAGCCCTGTGGTACTCCACATGGTAAAGAGAAAGATGTTGACCTAAAATCTCTTATACTAACAGTTTGCTCTCTTTCGTCGAGAAAGGCACATAAGAACTTGATGGCCGTGCCTTTGACGCCTATGTCCAGCAAACGCCTTTTCAGAATTGTATGGCTTACTGTGTCAAAAGCTGCAGATAGATCCAAAAAGATTACCGCAGCCCTGTCTCCCCCGTCGAGAATTTCCATGACCTCATATGCTACTGTAACTAAGGCCGTCTCCGTACTGTGGGCTTTCCTGAAGCCAAATTGTGATTTGTCCAAGATGTCATGTTGGTCCAGGAACTGTGTGAGACAAACGTTAAGGTGTCATTCTAGTACTTTGGCTAGAAACAGAAGTCTCGATATGGGGCGGTAGTTTTGTTCTTCGGCAGGATCAAGGGTTTGTTTCTTAAGAAGAGGTAGAATGGAGGCCTTTTTCCATTCTGTGAGGAAAACTCCAGATGTTAGGATGCTGTTAAACATCGAAGAAAGTGGGAGAGCAATGAAGTCGACTATTTTATGCAGCAACTTAGAGGGGTATGGGTCAGAGGGGGCACCTGATTTGGTTTGTTTGAGGAGCGCCATCATACAGTTAGGAGAGATGGGGGAAACTCATCAAAAACATAGGGGCCTATTAGCAATAACCGGCGATAATTATCGCTAAGCGCAGTTAGCGCTTGGATAATTATCGCCGGCTATCGCAGGTTTCTATCGCGGAGATAGCGTGCTATCAGCAACGCTTATCTCCTAAGCGATAGAAACCCTGAGAACTAGTGTGAATATCGCTTGAAAACAAGCGATATTCACACTGTGATCAGTGTTAGCTAGGTGATAGTGCGGGGGGATTTAGCCATGTAATCCACCTCCCATTGGATTACATGGCTAAGTCAGGTCTGGACCAGGCGTTAACAAACCAGCGCTAAACGTGTTTAGCGCTGGTTCGTTAATCACCTCCCTGCCTCGCTAATAGGCGATAGCGAGCTTAGCGACTGTTTCCAGTCGCTTTTAGGTTGGGAACGCCTACTTTGCATGCCATTAGCGATAAATATCGCTGGCATGCAAAGCGGCACCCAACCCGGTCGCTATCGCCTAGAAGCTGTCGCTAACAGCAGTTAGCGACAGCTTGCTAATAGGGCGTTAGAATTATCGCTGCTTTAGCGGGCAAAAGTCCCGCTAAAGCGGCGATAGAGCCCTTGATAATATGCCCCATAATGTCCTTGATTAAATTGAGTGGTAAGTTGTGATAATTTATTGTTGTCCTTGTTAAGAGTAAGGTCATTATAAACTACCTCTACTTTGTTTTAAAAAACCTAGCTGGGTTATCACAGAACAGTTGTCAGGGAGTCTGTGAAGGCGGGCGGACAGAGCTGACAGACTGGATCCAGTCTGAAACAACTCTCGGACCGAATTCGCTGCAGATCTTATTTTATCAGTGATAAAAACTGGTTTTCTCTGCAATAATCAGGTTCTTATATTCTTGTATCTGTTGTTTGTATTTCAGTTTTTCCTCCAGGGCATATTTATTTCTCCATTACCTTTCCTGCTGACGACGGCTTTTCTTTTTTTGTCTTAATTTTTCCGAGAACCAGCGGGCTGACTGGAGCGCTCTGTGACTAATAACTTTCTTAAGTGGGGCCAAATTATTAACCGCTTCGGGGATCCAGTTAAAAAACCGCGAGCCTGCAAAATCCGCAGTTTCGGTTAACACCGGTTGAGTGGGCTCTAATGATCTGATTAGATCCTGTTCATTTATTTTATTCTAAGGCCTGACCAGTTTGGTCTGGTTTCTCAAATTCGGGCCAGCCTTAGTCTGATTGAAACAGAAACCAAACCGAACAGCCCTGTGGTCAGACCAAGTGACCGGGATAATATCTAAAAGGTGCAGCTCAGAGAAATGGGTAAAAATACCATCGAGCTTCATGGGTGGGAGCAGCAACCAATTGTTTTAGATCAAAACCAAGCAAATTATCAATGAAAGTGTTGGTGTCCTTGTTGTTAAGGTCCTCAAGATGGAAATTAAAATCTCAGAGTATGGTGTAATTATCTATGAACACACTCCGTTCCAAGTACTCGTTAAGGGCTTCTTAAAAGACAGTCTTAGGACGGGAGGGGGGCTATAGACTAAAAGGCCATGATGCTTGCTTTGATTCCTCACATTTAGGCTAAAATAAAGGATTTCACAATCAGTTATTTCAACGCAGTGGCATGATATGTCTAAGGTATTTTTATAGAGTATAGCAATCCCACCTCCTTTCTTTATTTCCCTCTTGAGTCGAAAAACCTGATATTCTGTGGGTAAAGCCGCAATAATGTCTGGGGCAACCGTCGCATCAGCCCAGGTTTCTGTCAGAAACATGATGTCAGGATTAGGAGTTTCTAAGAATGTATGAAATGCATGTATTGAAAAAGAAGGGTCAGGAGAGTGAAAATTAGCAACCCTTTCCAATGTATTAATTGTGAACTGACAGTTGGGGCAGACGTACGGTGCTTGTAAGTTATCTAAAACCATATGATTACAGTTAGCGTGCAGACCTGTGTCCCTATATTGTTTAAACATTAGCTAACTGAGGTTATATAATGCAAAAGAGTACATTTCCCATAGGATAGTTTAACTTGCATTTAATTTTAATTTAAAGCATGTGTGTTTTTATATGCAGTTGAAAAAAATAACAAAATGGATACTGAACATTTTTTTTCTTTTGAGCCACATCCTTGACCATACGACCCTACTCACTGACCCTACCCCAAGGTGCTCGGGATTACAGTTCCACACTTTTGTATGCACTTCTACCTCTCCACATAAAATGAAGACATTCTGGAAAAGAGCCAAATAAACAAGGTTGCACTTCATGGGCCATCTTCATTTACAAGTCCTTGCAGGCCAATTTACCATCCCCCTCCCCGGGTATGCAGCCACGAACCCCCAAGGGAGTGTGCCCCACAGTTTGAACACCCCTACTGAAAAGCAATTAGTGAGAGAGAGCTGTCAGGTACTGAAACAGCCAACTGGTGGCATGTTTAAACTGTCTGTTGTGGGTTAGTCTCCGCTGTTGTTCGATAGTGCTGTTGTGAGAATGCTAGTATCCAACAACATAATCATAGTTGGGTACCACTGCATTGGGTATATGTGTGCAGTCAGTGGCGTAGCAAGGGGGGGCAGTCCGCCCCGGGCGGCACGAGATGTGGGTGCGTCTCTACCTGCTGTCTCAGGGTGGCAATCGCTAGCCCTCCCCCCCCCACACTTCAATGCAGCCGTCGCGGGGCGGCAATCTGAGGAATTGGCAGGACCCACCGCTCTTTAAACACAGGGACCGCCCCGGGTGGCCAAAGATCTAGCTACGCCACTGTTTGCAGTGTTCTGTCCGACTTGTACTGTTTTTGGCTTGCCTTAGAGATGCATGATGCTGCCTCCATTGCCAGCTTGGGCTGTGTCGGATGCATAATGAAGACATACAGTGCACCCCTGTGTGCCGTGTTACCCTGTACACTTTGAAAAAAATAACATGTTAATGAATAACCACTGTATTTTCTAATTGATTCTATCGATGCGTCACATCAATTTTGGTTTGTTTACATTTATTCACATTGTTCATAAGTACTTGTTATCTAAACATTAACTTTTTGTTAGCAAGGCTTCAACATTTTCTTATATTAGTATCCTTCTTTGTGTATCAGATGGTCTGGTTACAATCAGTTCCTTTCAATAATCTCTTAAATATCTCAATACATTTCGAGAATAAAGTAGTCTTCATCAGGATACAGATGCTTCGTATGTACGAAACCTGTAGTGACAATACACGCATTCACCGTGATTTTAGAAGTTGCATACCACCTGATCAACATAAAATATAATGAAAGAAATTCACTATTACTTCAGAACATGATTAAATGAATAGAACGATAGAGATTTGTAAAAACCTCTTACAGAGTAATGTTTTTGTTGCTCAATAATTTCTTTTACAAACAAAGAAGGGAAGAAGTCCTTTCTCCTGTATGTGTACTGGAACAATGTCCTGAACACCTGTTAAAAATTAAGGGACTCATTTACAAGAAACTGAAGCATCGGCATCGATGCGTCAGTTTCCTTTCACCTGCGCCAAATGTCCTTGTGACACCATGGATGCGCTGTGTGTACAATACAGGGCTCCATGGCGCAAGGATTAACAGATGCATCAGAAATTCTGACGCATCTGTTGGCATAAAAATTACGCATTGCTGGAGTTGGTTGTAAAATTGACGCATGTATAATGTGACGCAGGGCTCTACAAACTGATGCATTGGACCCAATGCGTGAGTTTGTAGATATGGCACAGTGTGGTGCACTGATTGCGCCACTGCTGCATAAAAAAAAATGATGCAGCGGCAGCACAAGCGGCTTGCAAATGTGGCCCTTAGTGCTCTTGTGCCCGCAAATAACCATTCCATCAGCAAGGGATTGTAATGTGTACTTTCCATTAGAACTCTGTTGGGTGCATCCCACTGTTGGGAGCACAGAAATGTGCTCTGTTGAGTGCTGTTCCTTAAGTAGTGCTTAAGGGAGACATACCAATGCTAATTATAGGTTTATTGGTGTGCGGGTGGATTTGTGTCTCTAGCTAGCTCTCGCTTTCTTGCTCTCTTCCTGTGGTTCTTTCTCTCTTTATATTGTTGTCTCTCTATCCCTCTCTATCTCTTCTCCCTTTCTGTGCCTGACTCCCTCTTTCATTATCCCTTTATTTTTCTCACTGTCAGTCTCTCTTTCTCTCCCCGTCTCCTTCCTTCTGTGTCTCTCTCCCTGTTTCTCTCTTTATACATATTTGAAGTGAAAGGACATTGGCAATAATACCCTTCTGGCCATCTAGAGGTGACCCAGAAAATCTCCATATTAGCATGCCAGAGCACCCTGCTTTATTTCAGAAGTTACTGGGAGAAGCAGAAGGGGTCTTTTCCTCCTCATTGGCAATTAAAGCTGCAGGAAACTAGGAGCTCCTCACACTTCTGGAGTAAGTAAATGAGAGAATTGCTTCAGGAACCTAATCTGGAACTCACCAGGGAGTGCATTAGAAATTCAGGCTCCATGTCAGCCCATAAGGGTTGCATGTGCGGTAGGACAACCGCAGAGTGGGAAAGCCCCAATCAAGAAACCTTTGTATCCTTCGTCAAGACCATCAGTACCCAAAGAGGGCAGATGTGCCTAAGTAAGAGAGGCAGAAAATCTTCACTTGGAGACCCCTCTCTTGTGGTTATCTGATATAACTCCACATGTGTATGGCTAACCACACTTTGCAATCAATATAAAGTGATACTGAAGAGCAGTCAGTCTACATATCAGGAAATATTTGTAATTAGTTGCAAATTCCTTTATAGAAAACACTAGTTCTATTGTGACAAAAACTAGATCAAATATATATCTGGCAATCGTTGCCTGATGGATATGTTTCAGAGATGTATAATTCTTTTGCAATTACACAGGTTGAGGGTTTGAAGCACCTTACAAATGAAAACCTCACAAGCACTAAAAGTAGAACTATTCATGCTTGAGAGATGGAGTCATCGCACAGTCCTGCTCCCCTTCTGTAGAGAATGCAGCAGCCCAAGAATTTCAAAGTGTAGCCAGGACAAAGGCTGTGCCTGACAAAGATCATGGAGGAAAGTGTAAGTACACCACCTAGTGGCGGTGCTAATTTATTGCAAATTACGTCATTTGTTTCTGTCATGGCTTTTTAACGAGCGGTTTAAGGCCGAAATTTACTAAGCCTTTGCGTTGTTCTTGGATTGCGCAAGGCAAAGCAAGGGCAAAGAAAAGTCTTCAGTAAAGTTTACAAAGCCACGCAAGGGGTAATTTGTACTGCAGTGCGTGGCTTTCTAAAGAAATGTAGTGCAACGGAGCGGCATGCGCTGCATTACATTACACTTCGAGCTGGTAGCTATTCCATGGGTGGAGCATGAGTGTTCCTGTGCATCCCCCCATGGATTTGTGCCAATTCCAGATTTACAAAGGTTTGTAGACCTGCGATAGTGTCAAATAGGTACGCCTGCCAGAGTATGACGTAACGAGGTGAAAAATCGTTTTTTCTCCTCGTTAATTCCTCTTTCCATGCATGATGCGTTCATGCAAGGAAAGAGGAGAACGCCTCTTTGGATTGTTTTTGTACAGGAAGCTATCCCTTCCTGACTCTAACGCAGGCTCCCTTGCAGCAAGGCGCAAGGGTGCCTGCTTTGGCGTTAGGCAGCACACAGTGTGCCAGCACCAGAAGGGAGCATAAGTGCGCCATATCTTAGTAGATATGATGTATTTCCGCTCTAACCGTTTCACAGAACGCAGTGCAGCAACTTTGCATGCTGCCCTGCGTTGTGTGAAATAATGGTAAATATGCCCCTATATTTTTACTTCCATCCTTCAGTCATCTAAATATTAGAATTAGATCATGCCCACTCGCAATGAAGAAATGTTTTAACCCGACTGATCTGCAACTGGCCAGCGGTTTTATAATATTTTTAAAGGAGTTTTGACCAAATTAGCAAAAATAGGCAATTCCTTAGCCATTCATTAGCATTTCATTCTTTCTGAACTTTCAGATAAAGTTGCAATTCACTATGATCTTTTAACATTTAATAGTATTGTAAAACGTTTAAACATTTATAATTGATGAATTACATGATATTTAATTAGCAAGGGTTTGTATTAACCATGCAATAAAACTGATTTGAAGTTGTTGCAAAGGCTCAAAACCAATCATCAGCGCTTAGGGAGGGCTCCAGCGGGCACATTTCTTCTTTGCAGCACTGAAAATCCTTGCGCCGCTCCCGCCTATCACATTCCATATTCAAAGAGATCCCTCATCAAAACCTGAAACAAATGATTTACTCTTCAAAATCCTAGAGCTCATGACAGCAAGCCTGTAAGGGGCATATTAACAACGGCCAGCGATAATTATCGCTGGCCGTGCTTAGCGATAATTATATTATCGCAGGCTATCTCTGGCATTTATCGCCCTGGTAGCGCGTTATTAACAACGCGTTACTCCAGGGCGATAAAAATTCCAGAGATAGCGAGGTTATCGCCCTTTGCAGGGAACATCGCTGGTTTTCCAGCGATGTTCCCTGCAAAGGGCGATACTTCTGCTGATACGACCCTGTGGTCGTATCAGCAGAATCCACCTCCTATGCCTAACATAGGTAAGTCAGGATTATAGCAGACGTTAGATTTTGGCGAAAACGGCCGATTTCGCCGAAATCTAACGTCTGCTATAATCCTGTGGGCTGCCTTGTAAATATCGCGATGTGAACATCGGCGATATTTGCAACGTAGCCCATCCGGGGTACGCCAGTAACGCCCACTTTGCATCTCATTAGAGATGCAAGGATGGGCGTTGAGGGAAAGGGCGATAGTGCAAGGATTCACGCGATAACGTGACCTTGCTGATTAGGCGATAGAATTATCGCCGCTTTCCGTCCGAAAACGGACGCTAAAGCGGCGATAATTGCTTATCGCCTCGTTGTTAATATGCCCCTAAATGCGTTGAGTCTAAAGGGTGACGCTGCACCCCCCCTAACTGTTAGCACCCCATAGCCCGGTCTCCGGCATCTTTCTAATATGCACATATTCCATTTTCACCTCCAAAAAAGTGTGTGAAAATTCCTCGACATCTCAACAAGCCTGGAAAGGATTATTTTACTAATCCAATGGTGAAGTTATGCATGAGTTGGAGAAGTCTGGGCACATTGCCATTACATTTTAATGCAAGAAACAAATTAATTTTACCCAGCTGGAGAGGCCAAATCAATATAAGGTTTAGAAGGAGTTGTAAGGAAGGAAGCTTATTTTTTTTTTTATAAATTATTATAGATTGTGAGTATTGACAAAGAATTTTAGATGAGAAAATGGACCGAGAGCAAGCAGAGTATTCAGGCAATCTGTGATTAAGCATGGTTGCACCATACATCAGCATCTTCTGGTTTAAGTTGCAGATAATTCCTTTGTGGACATTAGAGTAGTAAAAAAAGGATGGAAATGATGAGTGAAGCTGAAGTACTATGAAGAGGTGTGGGGGCAATCCTGGTTGGTATTGGGTGCCGATGGGGTGAAAAGATCCATATACCTCCTCAGATATCTAGCATTACACATGGGCTGGATTGCAGAAGATTTGTTGCAGTTGCAAGCATGTTTGCAGGCACTGATGCAGTGGCATTGACTGGCCTTTCCTCCGGATCATGGGAGGTTTGTGGCTTTTTGGCAGTGTCCTTTGGGGGTGCTGTCCGTTGCCAGGAGCCTTGAGTAGCACTGCACTCCGAAAGGAGAGTGAGGAGTCGCTTTGTGTACCTGGCTATCAAATGGTAATATAGGAAGTGGTGTCAGAGTGAGTCCAGTCACAGCATCACACAACAATCAACCACAAGCAAGAAGAAGAACAACAACAACAAAAAGTAACGCCAATGTCCTAGCACATTCAATAGTAAAGATACAACTCTAAAAGTGATTCTAGTGCATAGAGGTCACTATTAACTTACTATTCATTCTTTTAAACTCCATGTAAATCTATGGGAGGTCATTGTGATTACACTTAACTGCTCTGTTCGGATTGGGTCTTCAAAGGGTTGGCGCAAGCATCACGGAACTCTACGGTTCCTACACTCCGATGAATGATTCAATGTGTCTTTGGTGTCTGGCCTTCTTGGACAGCTAACTGGACAGCAGAGTAAGGGAACCTTGGAGGGTTGGCTCAAGATGCACAGATTCTCCTAAAATGTTGCACGAGTTAAAGGTCTGTCGAGAACCCCTGAGCTTCCATCAACAGTAGGGGAGTACTGGGCTAGGATTCAAGGGCCCATTGTGGTTCTTCTGGTGAAGGGCTCCAGGTCAGGGTTCATAGGGTGCTGGGAAGAAAATAAGCACCTCACCATTGGCACCCATAAGTGTCAGGAAATTCAGGGGTTTGTATCCTGGTTCCTACCTGTGATGGGAAGACTTTCCAGCAGCAGCTGCATCACAAGTTCAGGGACACCACTGGACAGAGGTGCACTCACCAAGATGCAGATTAAGGAGCCACCTACTACTTTACCTTTCACTTACACATCTGGTAAGCACAGCTAACACATCTAGATTGGCCAGGCTGGACTTCAGCAAAAGTGAGTATCTTTGGGATCCCCTTAAGAGTCATTCAGATTTGCAGAAGTCCATAACCGTCACACTGTTACAGGTGCGTTGTTGATTGCATGCAGGGAGCATGAATACACTTCTATTGGTTGATAATACAGAACACAATACAGTCTAATTCTCTATGCATTGCTCATTGGGCCTATCACTGGACATGCACTGCCTTTTCCTCTTCCACTTTATCCTATCAGCAGCCCAGACACACACCCTTTGCTCTACTACTGGCTCCAGGATACCAAAAACAGAGCTCAGATGTGTCAGATAAGGGAGACAGATCTTTCAGACTTCAGGACATTATGCAATGATGAGTCTCACCATCAGAAATATGAAAACTATTAAAGACCATGCCCTCTGTAGAGTGGAGTAGCCTTTGAGAACAGCAGGCAGGAAGCTCTACATTCATTCATGGAATCTCTGCAGCACTAACCGACCCTCAACTATTCCTCAGAAACAAAGTAACAGAGATAAAGTATTGTTTATTTGTTTGTAGATAGCACTAGTGCATAACAATTAACTGTCTCTTCAATGCAAAAGTACAGACATGTAAACAAGCAAAGGCTGAAGGTAGTTCAGAGTAGTTTGTTCTATTGAAAGTGTATCTTCTCACCAATGGCTCCACTGATCCAATGATGATGCCTTGGGAGACCTTGTGAAGGATCGCTTTTCCTCTGTATGCTGCGTCAGGTGAGACATTTACCTTTGGGCAGTTCAGTGTGTCTGAAGTGGGAGAGTAGACATGCAACAGACATTTAGGGGCTGATTTCGATGTCGGACTCGGTCCTCTGACCGACCGACACCCGGTCGGCGGTCCTGCCCGCCTAATTAGGATGCGACCGAACACTGTTCAGTTGCATTCCTACATTTCACAATATTATTATTATTATTATTATTATTACATTTTGTAAAGCGCACGGCTACCTCCAACGGAGGTGTCCCGGCGCTGACAGCGATTGCGGGGTGGTAGTACCTGATGGAGGAGGTTCTAGGGAAGGCTAAAGAGCCAGGTCTTAAGAGTCTTCCTAAATAGAGGTTCTGAGTTAGCCTTTCGGAGATCCTCGGGCATGGAGTTCCAGAGAGAGGCGGTTTTATAAGCAAATGATCGACCGCCCAGTCTAGCTTTTTTGAAGCGGGGGATAGCTAGGAGTCCCTGGTGATTCGATCTCAGAGTCCTATTTTGATTATATTTGGACAATCTGTGCTTTAAGTATTTGGGGCCGGTATCTCTGGAGGACCTATAGGCAAGGGTCAGAGCCTTAAACTAAATCCTCTTTTTCACAGGTAGCCAGTGTAGGCTACGCAGGTGTGGGGAGATATGATGGCGGAGTGGTACATTCCTGATGAGCCTAGCGGCCGCATTTTGAATGATCTGCAGCTTTCTGATGAGATAGTCTGGGAGACCCAAGTATAGACTATTGGTATAGTCTAACTGTGAAGTGATCAGTGCGTGAACTACCGTTTTCCTGCAGTCCATAGGTAGGAGATGTAGGAATCTCCTCAGGGTTTTCAGCTTCCAGAAGCATGAGGATGAGACTAGGCATATCTGGGCTTTCCCTGAGAGGGCGGAATCAAATTTGAACCCTAGATTTCTCGCAGAGAGGACAGGCAGAGGAGGGGGATTAAGTTCCGTTGGCCACCAAAGTTCAGCTTTAGGTGGTGATGGCTGGTTAAAAAACAGAACTTCTGTTTTATCCGTGTTTAATTTCAGACAATTGTCTGTCATCCAGGATGAGATATTAATCAGACATTGTTTGAAGTTAGTGAAAACTGCCTCAGAGTAATCCCTGAATGAAAACACCAGCTGGGTGTCGTCAGCGTACGAGACCACCTTGACACCGTGTTGTTCGATGATTGAGGCAAGTGGGGCGAGATAAACATTGAAAAGGGTCGGACTCAGGGCCGAGCCCTGAGGGACTCCACAGATCAACGGGCGAGCAGAGGAGACATATGGGCGTAGAAAGATTTTCTGGGAGCGACCCTCGAGAAAGGAGCAAAACCAAGTTAGAACGGTGCCCCCACGCCCATCTGCTCAAGCCTCTCCAGAAGGATCGGGTGTGAGACAGTGTCAAATGCTGCGGACAAGTCCAACAGCACCAACATTGCATAATTACCATGGTCCAAGGTTTCTCGTATTGTTTCCGCCACTTCCAGTAAAGCTGTCTCAGTGCTATATCCTGACCTGAATCCTGATTGGGAGTCATGTAAAAGATTGTTCGATTCTAGGTAGGCTGAGAGTTGTTTCTGCACTTCCTTCTCCAAGATCTTAGCCGGTGCTGGCAAGAGGGAGATCGGCCTGAAATTCTTTAATTCAGTCGGGTCAGCATCTTCTTTCTTAAGAATGGGTTGTACTAGTGCAGTTTTCCAGATAGATGGATAGGTGCCTGAGTTTAAGGATGCATTCCAGATCTGGTTAAGTGAGGGGTTTAGTAATAGGGCAAGTGAAGTATAAAATTTAGCCGGACACGGGTCAATCGTGGATCCAGATTTGACTTTAATAAGTTGTTTAGGGGAGGCTTCAGAACTGAACTGGTGAAATTCACACCAAGTGTCTGAGCAGTGAGGTTTAAGTGGGGATGAGGTAGGGGTTTTTGTTGAGGTAAATGTAGAGTATATTGTTTGTATTTTATCCTGGAAAAAGGCAGAGAGATCCTCACACAAGGTGGCAGATGATGCAATAGTGCATTTCAAGGCCTCTGGCTTGATAAATCCTTGGACAATCCTAAAAACTTCTTTGGCAGAGTTGTCAAAGGCTATAATTTGATCAGCCAGAAAGGCCCTAATAGTGTGGCATTTGAGTTTTTTAAGTTGTTTTAATGCTGCTCTGTAAGCATTCTTAGTCTCAGCGTCATATGTTTTCCGCCATGTCCGTTCCAACTTTTTACAGAGGCTTTTCTCCTTGCGGAGTTCATCTGTAAACCAGGGGGCGGATGGTTTGGTTCTAATTATTTTCGTGTTTTTAAACGGGGCTACTTTATCAAGAGCTATGGTAACCCAGCCATTGAAGGAGGAAGCATCACAGCTAGGTTCCCCTGTGAGTAGCAGAGAGGTGTTTGAAAGTGCTGGTCCCATTGATTCCAATGAGACTTTCCTCCAATTCCTTTTATTTTCATATTTTGCTTTCACTGGATCTCTATAACTTGGACCAGTGAAAGTAAAAGGTATTAGGCTGTGATCTGACCAGGTAAGGGGGATAGGATCTGCCACATTTAAAGTAGGGACATTGGTAAAGATCAGGTCGAGCAGATGACCGGCTTTATGAGTAGGAAGAGTAACCATTTGGGTAAGGTTTAAGCCCTTAAGGGAGTCGGACAACTGAGAGGCTAAGGGACAGTTGTTATTGTCCATATGGATATTGAAGTCGCCCAGGACAATGAACTTTGCATGTCTCAATGACAGATCAGCGATGAAATCGCAAATCTCCAACAGCTCAGACGACTCTGAGTCCGGGGGTCTATAGACCAGCAGTCCTGCCACAGCGAAGGTGGGGGAGATTTTGATACTAAAAGACATCGCTTCAATTTGTCTGGTCTGATCAATTCTTTTATATGAGATCTCCCAGTGGTCTCTTATGATCATGGCAAGTCCACCACCCATTCTGCTGCCTGTCCGGTTGACTGTAATTATTCTGTAACCTTCTGGAATGGCCAGCAGTATATCAGGGTTGGAGCTTTCCCTCAACCATGTTTCAGTGAGAAACATGAGGTCAAGGGTTTTAGATTCAAGTGTTAGCCAGATTTCATCTCTATGTTTGGGGAGAGATCGACAATTGATTAGACATACGTTGATACTGGGCCCATCGGCTGATGTCCAAACTTTGAACAATGTTTCCGTACTAATGCCCTTATGTCTGCATCCCTGGGTCTGTCCTTTACTAAGAGAAAAGGTGCATGCCTTACAATGCCACTCTTGGCCTTCACCACCTAATTCGATGGTACTTGGATTAAAGCTTGTTGGTAGTGTGCAGCTTCCCCCGGACAGCTCAAGGAGTTTATGCCTGGACCAGACAATTCTTGTAGTACGGTCCAGACAGGCAGTATGGCTGACACTGGACGCGGGCAGGACGCGGACAGGCGTAGACGGGCTTTCCTCTGGCGCACCTTCGGCGCGCCAGCGGCGCGTCCGCTGTCCCATCTGCTTAAAATGGGAAGCGCGCGTTACAAAAGCTCCGCCCACTATGGCGTCAGAGAGCAGCTGAGCTGCGTATTGCTGCCAACCCCGCCCTCCACACAATCGGCAAACAGCCGCGGTGGACCGGAGCGGGTGGCAGGTAAGAAAGTTCAAAAAGAATGTGCAAAATGCAATACAGGCTAAAAAGTATCTAAAAACCACACTTTTTAAACAAAATAGACCGCTTTTTCCCTCAGAAGTTCCCCAAAGTCGGTAGCCGCGAAGCAGTCCTACCGTGAATCGGTGCGCGTCCGCTGTCCCATCCGCTTTAAATGGGAAGCGCGCGTTACAATAGCTCCGCCCACTATGGCATCAGAGAGCAGCTGAGCTGCGTATTGCTGCCAACCCCACCCTCCACACAATCGGCAAACAGCCGCGGTGGACCGGAGCGGGTGGCAGGTAAGAAAGTTCAAAAAGAATGTGCAAAATGCAATACAGGCTAAAAAGTATCTAAAAAGCACACTTAAAAAAAAAAAATAGACCGCTTTTTCCCTCAGAAGTCCCCACAGTCAGTAGCCGCGAAGCAGTCCTACCGTGAATCGCTGCGCATCCGCTGTCCCATCCGCTTTAAATGGGAAGCGCGCGTTACAAAAGCTCCGCCCACTATGGCATCAGACAGCAGCTGAGCTGCGTATTGCTGCCAACCCCGCCCTCCACACAATCGGCAAACAGCCGCGGTGGACCGGAGCGGGTGGCAGGTAAGAAAGTTCAAAAAGAATGTGCAAAATGCAATACAGGCTAAAAAGTATCTAAAAACCACACTTTTTAAAAAAAAATAGACCGCTTTTTCCCTCAGAAGTTCCCCACAGTCAGTAGCCACGAAGCAGTCCTACCGTGAATCGCTGCGCGTCCGCTGTCCCATCCGCTTTAAATGGGAAGCGCGCGTTACAAAAGCTCCGCCCACTATGGCGTCAGAGAGCAGCTGAGCTGCGTATTGCTGCCAACCCCGCCCTCCACACAATCGGCAAACAGCCGCGGTGGACCGGAGCGGGTGGCAGGTAAGAAAGTTCAAAAAGAATGTGCAAAATGCAATACAGGCTAAAAAGTATCTAAAAACCACACTTTAAAAAAAAAAAAATAGACTGCTTTTTCCCTCAGAAGTTCCCCACAGTCGGTAGCCGTGAAGCAGTCCTACCGTGAATCGCTGCGCGTCCACTGTCCCATCCGCTTTAAATGGGAAGCGCGCGTTACAAAAGCTCCGCCCACTATGGCGTCAGAGAGCAGCTGAGCTGCGTATTGCTGCCAACCCCGCCCTCCACACAATCGGCAAACAGCCGCGGTGGACCGGAGCGGGTGGCAGGTAAGAAAGTTCAAAAAGAATGTGCAAAATGCAATACAGGCTAAAAAGTATCTAAAAACCACACTTTAAAAAAAAAAATAGACCGCTTTTTCCCTCAGAAGTTCCCCACAGTCGGTAGCCGTGAAGCAGTCCTACCGTGAATCGCTGCGCGTCCACTGTCCCATCCGCTTTAAATGGGAAGCGCGCGTTACAAAAGCTCCGCCCACTATGGCGTCAGAGAGCAGCTGAGCTGCGTATTGCTGCCAACCCCGCCCTCCACACAATCGGCAAACAGCCGCGGTGGACCGGAGCGGGTGGCAGGTAAGAAAGTTAAAAAAGAATGTGCAAAATGCAATACAGGCTAAAAAGTATCTAAAAACCACACTTTAAAAAAAAAAATAGACCGCTTTTTCCCTCAGAAGTTCCCCACAGTCGGTAGCCGCGAAGCAGTCCTACCGTGAATCGCTGCGCGTCCGCTGTCCCATCCGCTTTAAATGGGAAGCGCGCGTTACAAAAGCTCCGCCCACTATGGCGTCAGAGAGCAGCTGAGCTGCGTATTGCTGTCAACCCCGCCCTCCACACAATCGGCAAACAGCTGCGGTGGACCGGAGCGGGTAGCAGGTAAGAAAGTTCAAAAAGAATGTGCAAAATGCAATACAGGCTAAAAAGTATCTAAAAACCACACTTTTTAAAAAAAATAGACCGCTTTTTCCCTCAGAAGTTCCCCACAGTCGGTAGCATGCAATACAGCCGTAAACGGGCTGTGATGCATGCTCCCATGGGGAAATGGGAGTTGTGGTTCATATCTGCACCCCGTGGCCTCAAGGTGCCTGCCACAGGGTGCAGGCATCAACAGGGGGGCGCAATAGGTGCCCCCTCGGCCCCCAACCGGAGTCTGCACACCCAAGGGGGCCCTGCTGTGGGCCCCCAAACACGCTTTCCGTCATGTTTTCCATTACGGACAGGCCAGCATGGAAACCATGCTGGAAACCGTGCATCGTAATCTCAAATGCGGAAAGGCCCGCCCTTGAGATTACTGGCCGGCTTCCAACAGGCCGATGGGCTCTCGGAAGCCAGCCGGAATGACCAGTCGGTTTACTTTGCGAACGCCTAGATCATAATTAGGCGGTCGCAAAGTAAACCGAGCGGCCCTTTACGAAGCTGTCCTTAAGGCTCCGAACGTTGGTCGGAGCCTTTACGGGCCGCATCATAATCAGCCCCTAAGCGACTGTCACACAGACACCAAATGCTTCTTTGAATATGGAAATTTTCAGGTATTTGCCGACCTTATCGTAAAAAGGCTGAAATGTTAAGGTGGGGTCTAGGGTGTTCCAGGGCTCATGACCTTCATGTTTCTTCTGCCTTATAGTACACTGAAACATTTTTGATGTCAGAAAGTTGCACAAGGCCAAGCTTTGGCAGTAGTTACATCCACTTTTCTAGTCTACCTTATGTATGTGCATCAATTTGTGAAGCATAGAACCTCTAAAAGAATGTGTGTAAGAAATTGGGTTTTTGGTTGATTGGGGTGTGAGCCCTGGCCAAGCAGCAACCACATTCGTTGTCAGGGTGCGGCACAAACCAACCCTAAATTAACGCATGGTCAACCCTCTGGTAGCTTGACACAGAGCAGTCAGGCTTAACTCAGAGGCAATGTGTAAAGTATAGGTGCAGCACTTAAAACAGTAATGAAGTAAAAACACCACACAAAACTATCCCACATAAGATTAGAAAAATAGAGTAATTTTTAATAAATGAAACACGACCAAACTCCAATCAGTAGAACCAGGGATATGCAATTTTAAAGATTTCAATGAAAATAGTGTCAAAAAGCACAAAGCGCCAACTGTGGATATCTGGTCGTGCCAGACCAGGACAAAGTCATGTGTTCAGGCTGACAGCGATGGAGCACGGGCTGATTACAGGGACCCAGTTAGGCCCGCTGAACAAAGTACCTTAAATCCTGCTTTGCGGAGCATTGCCAGGGTCCGAAACAAAGATGTGTCATGCAGCTGAGGCGATGTATTGGTCCTGAGACGTGGCGAGGCTACACTGCAAGGACCTACATCATTGTCTAGAATCCCATCGGCGAAGGCTTTCGTTACGAAGTCCAGCGACGAGGATGCATCAAGCAGTCGAGGGCGATGCGTTTGCTCCAAGGAGCTGCGCGGCTGCGATGCGGAGTCCAGTGGTATAGTCGAGGCTGCTGTCGACTAGGAATGCGAGGGCCTGCACCGTGGATGCTTCATGTAGCTGTGGTTCCGATGAGGGGATGGGCTGCGATGCAAGGTCTTTGCGTCAGAGAAGATCAATTAAGAGGTGGTGATGCGTCGGTTCTGCTCAGGGTTGCACAATGCAGCAGAAGAGATGTGTCAGTCCCGCATAATCCACAGAGGCTGGCAGTGCACCTTAGGCCTAATTCCAAGGGTCCAGGACTACAGAGGCACCACTTAGCAGTGTAGACTCACAGATGGAAGATTCCAGGTACTGTGGTTGAGGTTGTCTGAGCCTTCTGTCCCTGAGACTCAAGCCAGGAGGCAAGTCAACTAGCCTTTGGAATCACTCTGGGATCCTTGTTTCACAGATGCATGTCTAGTCCTTCTCACCGAGGCAAAGGGCAGCAGGCATCATGTCAGCACAGCAGAGCAGCAGTCCTTTAGAGCAGCAGTCCAGCAGAATGGCAGTCCTTTCAGATGCACAGCAGTCCTACTTCCTGGCAGAGTCTCAACAGGTCCAGATGTGTACTGAAGAGTTGCTGCATGAGGTCCATTACTTATGCCCAGTTCTGCCTTTGAAGTGGGAGTAGCTTCTAGAGACTTGCCTTTGAAATGCACAGATGCCATGCCTTTCTTGCCCTGGCTCCAGACTAACTACAGGGGGTATGCAGCCCTTTGTGTAGAGGCAAGACACAGCCTATTCAAGTGTTAGTAGGGCTGTGCCCAGCACATCCCTCCCATCCTGTCAGTGATGGCCCATCCACGCTCTCTATTGTGCGTGGCTGTCTAGAAGGAATAAACGAAGCCCAACTGTCTACTACCCAGAGACAGGCTGCAGGCACTAACTGGCTAAGGCAAGAACATGCCAACTTTCTAAAACTGGCCTTTTCAGAATTGTAACTCATTAAAATTCCAAAGCCACCAAATATGTAACGGTTATGTGTTCTCATTTGGAAATTACAGCTTATTAACTTAAAATATCCTATGGGAGAGGTAGGCCTTGCAGTACTGAAAAATTAATGTAACAGTTTTTCACTACCAGGACATGTAAAACTTAAAAGTACATGTCCTACCTTTTAAATACCTTGCACCCTGCCCCCTGGGCTGTCCAGGGCCTACACTAGGGGTGAATTATATGTATTGAAAAGGAAGGTTTGGACCTGGCCTAAGGTTTATTTAGCCAGGTCGAAATGGTAGATTAAAACTGCGCACACAGGTTGCAATGGCAGACATATTTAAAGTGCTACGTAAATGGGTGGCACAACCGGTGCTGTAGGCCCACTAGTAGCATTTAATTTATAGGCCCTCAGCACGTGGTTCCACTTTACTAGGGTCTTACAAGTAAATTAAGTATGGCAATTAAGTATAAGCCAATTCTATCATGCCTTATGGAAAGTGTTCAAGCACTTTACAATGGTTAGCAGTGATAATGTGCGTAGAATCCTAAAGCCAGCGAAAACCAAGTCAGCAAACAGGAGGGTGCAGGCAAAATGTAAGGGGGAAAACCACACCACGGATGCCAAATCTAACAATCTGCTATTGGCACAGGAATTGGCAAGGGAACATTCAGTGTAGAGACTCCAAGATAAGATATGGTTGAATATTTTAAGATTCAGGTAGATCCCATGTGCTTGATTTGGGATGCAATGTGGATTTTGAATCTAGAACTAATGAGGCTAAACTTGTTGCCAGCAATACTGCCCAAAGGGATTTAGTATCTAGTTTCACTTTTTGGGCAATCTAGAGTTCCTGGAGAACGTTCCTTAGCACAGAGCACTGGAAGTTCGCTCCATTGACCACAGCGTTTATAATAATAATAATAATAGTTCATTTGTAGAGCACCTGGTTACCCCCAAAAGTGTGTCTCCGCGCTAGAAGCACATTAGCAGGAGTGGAAGAAGGAATACCGGACTAGAGTTGGTTTAGCCAGGTATTCAGACCTCTACGAAAGGTGGGTTCAGATTTCTCTGCACGTAGCACAACCGGGAGTGTGTTCCAGCTTTTGGCCGCTAAATGGCCAAATGAGCGAGCTCTCATCCTTGCCTTTCTTATCCTAGGGATTTTGAGTAGATGCGCTCCTGTCGATCTTAGCTGTCGACTAGGATTGTGCGGGGTGAGGAAGCCATGCAGGTAGCTGGGGCCTTTCTCTTGTATGCTCCGATGACAGAAGCACATGGCTTTGAAAAGAATTCTCTTCTCAATAGGCAGCCAGTGAAGGGAATCAAGAGCTTTAGTCATTGAAGCGCGTCTAGGTAGGTTGAGGACAAGGCGTGCCGCCACATTTTGAATTCGCAGTAGGCGTCTCCGGCAGTCTTTTGGCACACCCAGATATAGGACATTCCCGTAATCGAGTTGCGAGGTCACCAGAGTGTGTACTATGGGTTTCCTTGCTGATACGGGAAGGATGTCTAAGGTTTTTTTTTAGCATCTTAAGGGTGCCAAAACATCTTCCTGCCACCTTTGTAGTTTGAGACTCGAACGAGTGTTTAGGATCGAGCCACACTCCCAGATTTTTTACCTCTGTTTTGGGCACAGGGACAGGCCCCAGTGTCTGGGGCCACCAGGCTGTACCCCAGATGGAGGGGGATTTCCCGACGATCATGACCTCTGTCTTGTTGCCATTCAGTTTAAGGCAGTTGTTAGACATCCATGAGGCCAGATCATTGAGACAGGAGGAGAACTGTAGCGCTGACTCATCAGAGTCTTGCTCAAGGGTCACTACAAGCTGTGTGTCATCAGCGTATGACACCATAGAGATCGTGTAGTTGTCCATAATCTCAGCCAGCGGGGCGATATACAAATTAAAGAGGGTGGGGCTCAGGATAGATCCCTGCGGGACCCCTTGGTGGAGTGGCAGAGTTTTTGATCGATGGGGGTGCTGTAAGATTTCGAAACTACGATCTTCCAAGAAGGACCACATCCACTGTAGTGCCACCCCATCTAATCCGCACACCTGTAGACGCTGCAAAAGTAGTTTATGGGATACAGTGTCGAAGGCAGCACTCAGGTCCAATAGGACCAAGGCTACCGTCTGACCGGTATCCACCCGTCTCCTTATAGTCTCTGTTGCAAAAAGGAGAGCAGATTCAGTAGAGAAGGATGCTCTGAAACCTGATTGTGTAGGATGAAGAAGGTTGTGTGAGTTAATATGTGTCATTAATTGTTTATTCACAACCTTTTCAGCGATTTTAGAGATGTAGGGGAGCAGAGAGATGGGGCGGAGATTGTCCAGTAACTCTGGGTCGGCTGAGGTTTTTTTTTTTTAGAGGTATAACAGTCGCATGTTTCCAAGCCCTAGGGACCTCTCCATATTTAAAAGATGCGTCTATTAGTTGCTGTATAACATGTATTATCAGTTCCATGCCCTCCTTTATTCTGTTGGGTGCCGCTGGATCGGCAGGGGAGCCTGATTTAATTTTTAAGGCCACTTCCTTAAGCTCTATTGCAGGGGGGGCGAGAAACTTCCTTAGGGGTGGAAAACCCAGCTCGGTCGATTTCTCTTCTAGTTCCATAGAGCAGTTCCGGGAAGGAGTTAAAAATGTTCGATATTTTTTGAAGGAAGAAATCTGCAATCAGATTGCACCGCTCTATAGAGCTGGTTGGTGTCGTGAGTGTTCTCTCAAGAGATGAGATTTCTTTCAGAGTAGCATACAGTTCCTTGGTTGAGTTTTCTGCCATATCAATTTTCTCTTTAAAGTACATAGAGCGCCTTTTTTTGAGAAGTGAGTGGTACTTGTTTTGTGCTGTTTTATAAGCTTCCTTAGATTCTCTAGAGAAGGCTACCCTCCATTTGCGTTCTAGGCGCTTACAGCCTTGTTTAGCGCTTCTTAACTCTTCGTTGAACCAGGGTGCTGATTTAGACCCTCTCTTCGGTGTCTTAGTGGTCCAGGGGGCTGCCTCATCAAGTGCTTCCGTAACCCACTTCTCTACTGAGGCATTGGCCATATTAATGTCGTTACTTAGTAGAGGTGGAGTTTTCTGAAGTGCACTGGAAAAGCTCTTGCCGTTAAACCTGGACCAGTTCCTGCGCAGAAGGGAAGGGCCTCTAATTTTTGTAGAGCGTGGTTTAGGTAGGGGTATCCGGAATTCTATAAGGTAGTGATCAGATCATGGGACAGGGGTCGGTTTCTCTACCACCAGGCCCGGGTGGTTTGAAAAACTGGGGTCCAGCAGATGGCCCGCACAGTGTGTTGGTGCCATTGATTTAAGTTCAAGTTGTAGGCTGTCTAGTTCTTTACGCAAAGTTTGTGCCTCAGTCTTGAGGTGATCCTCTATATGAAGATTTAGATCACCCAGAACCATAAAGTTAGTGTATTTAAGGGCTAGTTGTGTGGCCAGATTTATTGCGGAGTCATTAGCCTTCTTTAAGCTAAACAAGGCCGCCTCGGAGCTTCCTAATTGCACTTTATCAAGCGTGCAGTTGAGGGATAGGTGAAAGATTATAGCTATTCCACCTCCACGCTTTTTTAGAGTGCGATCTTTTCTGAGCATGCCATAGTTATTTGGGAGTGCTTCGAGTATGTCGGGGGTGCAGTCCTCACTGAGCCAGGTTTCCGTGAGGAACATTGCATCAGGCTGATGGTCAGTGAGGAAATCATAGATTTCTATTTTATGTTTGATGAGGGATCTGCAATTAATAAGGGTAAGCTTCATGTGGTCTTGCTGGAGTGTCGTAATGCTCTCTTTAAAGGCTGAAAGGGCAGCTGGTACAGCAAGTGCTCCCTTCACTTGCCCGCATTGAGTGATAGCAGGCTCTAGCAAGAGGCCTCCCAGTGTCCTTAGTATGCTGCCAGGATAATACAAGGGCTGAGCAGGTGCTAAACGGGCATAGTGGGTGGCCCCTGGACCCGAACGGATGCGGACGGGCGCAGACGGGCACGCCCGCTGCGCGCGTCTGCTCCCACATGCCACCTAAGTAGTGTGGCTGTGTCAGCTGATCGCGCTAGCCGGAAGTGTGAGGGTCGGGGGGAGGACTCACGTCCCTCCGCGCAATCGGCGATTGCCTTGGAGGACCGGGGAGTGCTCCAACAAAGTGCGGCAAGGATTCAGCTGTAAGGATGCAGCGTTCTTTAAAGCAGTGCCCAATGTGCCCAATTAAAACAACAGTTTAAAAATAGCAGCACAGTTTAAAAACACAGCAATTTTAAAAAACGGGGTAAAACAATTACAGCGCGAGGTGTTCAGTCCCACACTCGCAACTTACGGTTTACTTTGAAGACGAAGGTTATCTCCAAAGTAAATATAACAGTAAGGTTTTTCCATGGGTGCTGTTCCCAGGATTTTGCATTTGGTGCGCTGCAGGTGGATCAGGGTCGTGTCTCCACCCATCAGCAAATGATGAGGTGGGGCTTGATGATGTTGGCTGCTTGCAGCATAAAAACATTTAATGGCAGTATGAACAGGGTAGAACCCTGGGGAGCGGACATGACACTTCTGGAGATTTGTTGGTCATGCCTTGTACCCTTGACCATTCTCGTAAACTGGTGAGCAGAATCTGGTGATACACTCTGTCATAGATGACAGACGTGTCAAGAAGTTTGACAGTAGTGGTGTGTGAAATTCGCGTAATTTGCTTTCATGTAATTACGTCAAATTTTGGAAAGATTCATCGAAATGATGCGTAATTAGGCAACATGCTAATCTATTTGTTAGAGCTATACTTTAGCATGAAATACTTCCTCGCATCAATTTTTGCACTAAATAAAATAGCTAAAAAACACAAGTGGTGCGAACAACAGCAGCTCGATTTCTGTCAGTTTATGCAATAGTGTGCTCGCAGTAAAATTTTGCCACAAAAGGTGCATAATTAAGTGACATGGCCTAATGACATAACTTCACGCAACATATGTAACACAAAATTATGCTAATTATGAAGGCATAATTAAGATTTTGCAAGGGTCTTGTTGAGAGCCATTGCTTGGTTCCACACCATTATTTGTGGTAGTCCTCCCTAATAGTTGTCAGCATAGAGTCCAAACCTCTGGCTAGTCTGAGGCATGAATGTCATGGATGGCAAGAAACACTCCATGTTCTAAAATATAATTCTGGGTCTATTTTGTGACACCCTTTTCTTGTTAAAAAATATATTTCTGTTTTTTGTGAGCTCTTTTTCAATGAACTTGTTTGGGGGAGGTGCATGCATGATCATTTGGTAGTGGGAAGGCTCCTGAAAGTCAGCTGAAGACACTTTCTGCAGTGGGAGGTATCTCTGCCTGTTCAATGTCATCAAGAACAGATAAATGCAAGCGAGAGGGGCGTGGCCTGAAGCCGATGGGGAAGGACGCGAGCTGAGGAGCTCCGACCGCCGCTTCCCCGTAACCAGATATCCTGACCCCCAGACATAGCAGGGGGAGCCGAATTTTGAGCTGGGGAAAGCCTGCTACTACCTGCGCTCAGATACGTCTACTGAATTGCCATTACGTCGCGTTCCGAGGCGAAATTGGAATCTGCAAGTCCGACGAGGCCGATAACAAGATGGCGACCGCCCTGTAACTGGCGCTGCAGCTCATGCAATAGATTGCTGACGGACGCACAGTACTCAACAGCGGACTTACCTGGAGCGGCAGGGAGCTTTGGTGTGCCCCAGAGGAGGTGAGATCGCCGAGGGAAAATAGCGGCTTAATCGGCAGCGGTGTCCTGACCTGCCTTCAGTGGAGCCAGCCTCAAAATGGTGCCAACACGGCGGGAGACCTGGAGCGGCTGCCGCGGCGAGTATCAGACTACCTGCAGTGGAGCACCTACGCCCACTTCAGCGAGACCGGAGCAGTGGCTGCACCTGCGGGACACTGGGGTGAGCGGCGGCGACAAAGTAGAGGGTGCACCCCCAGAGGCACTTCAGAGAACAAGCAGGCAAGTGGCGACATTTGGGCTGGCGGGTGCAGAGGCTGAATGGCGCCCGTGCCCCAACTGTGCTAGAGAGTAGGCAGCGGCCCGCAGTGGCAGAGCGCACTTAATTAACTGGCGGAGCCTGGAACATTGAGACACGTCTGCAACCCAGAGGCACCTAGAGGAGCAAGCAGGCGAGTGGCGACATTTGGGCTGTCGGGTGCGGGGGTAAAATGGCGCCCGCGTCCCGACTGCTCTAGAGAGAAGGTAACGGTTGACGAGTGACCCGCAGCAACGGAAGAGCATTTAATTGCCTGCCAAAGCCTAGGACACGGGAAATAGTGGCGGGAGCTGACAAGCGCCGCAGCGACTGAGACGTGCCCGTGATCAGGTGGAGCGTAGCCGGGCAAGACGACATGAGCTCAACCTGGAGGGGCCCCAGTCTTGCCAGTGCAGACCACCAGCCTACTGAACACTGACGCTCTGTAAGGGAGCCACGCCAGTGTCAAGCGCTCCATGGGCTCGTAGACAGCCCCCACTGGTGCATCAAACTGACAAGGCGACGGTGGGCACATAGCGGAGAGACCACCCTTGTGTGGCCTGGAGAACTGCAGGTAAAAGCGCGAGCTGGCTGTGATTGAGCAGGAACTGGGCCGCGTGTGGGCAGTCCTCTACCCTTGCATCCGCAGAAGGGAAGCGACAGGAAGGGGCAATGAGGCCCGACTGCGGTAGGCGGCAGATAGCCGATCCACATCGGAGGAGTGCACCCGGCCATTGCGTGGCGCCATATGACCTGTGAGTAGAGGTGCGAGGCGGGGGGGTGCAGAAGTGAGTGCGAAGAGGCCTGACAGCGGGCGGAGTGTGGGAGTCCGCCTGAGCAGGAGCGGCCTCTATTGCCACTCTGTAGAGGGCATTGAGATGGGGAGAACGCAAAAGAAACGGGGGTTCACTGCCCTTAGTGTGGACGCCCCAGGAACCCACTCTGATGAGGAAGACGAAGCGCTCGAGACCAACGGAGACCTGACCTCCCGGAAACCCACCTTGTCCGATATTATGCAGCCAATAACCGCCACCATAGAGGCACTGGAAGGGAAAATTGACGCCATTGGTACAGATCTCACCCTGCTAAAAGATGATCATCGCAAGCTGAAGGACAGAGTGTCCAGCAATGAGAAAGAGATGAGCGGCCTGCCGGAATACGTTCACGAGATGCGTCGTTCCCTCACTACCCTGGAAGCTAAGGTGAAAACCCTGGAAATGCGAGCTGAGGACAGTGAAGGGAGATCACGAAGGAATAACATCCGCGTCATCGGGATACCGGAAAAAACAGAAGGGACGAACATGGTCCGTTACTTGGAGGACTGGCTCCGCTCTGAAGTGGCTCCCACTGGTCTGTCCCCCTTCTACGCCCTGGAGCGAGCTCACAGAGTCCCAGCCAAACCACTAAAACCAGGGGCTCCTCCCCGACCCATTGTGGCGCGACTATTACACTTTCGGGACAGGGACCATATTTTACAAAGCGCCCGCCAGAAACAAGACCTAAGCATCGACAATAACACAGCCATGATTTTCCCAGACTTTACAAGGGAGGTGCAGCACAACAGAGCGTCCTTCACCGCTGTCAAGGCTAAGCTACGCCAATTGCACCGGCCATACGCCATGATATTGCCTGCTCGACTTCGGGTGGCAGACCCGGCGGGTGCTCCCTTCTTCAATACACCACAGGAAGCGTGGGACTGGCTCGAAGCCCGCGGCTCGGCGGATCATCAGGTCTTGGCTCCAGGAACCCCACAGCGGAGCCCCCGCACCCATAGAGCCGGATCCAAAGCCCCTTCGCCCAGGGAACTTAGCCTTGAACGCCGTAAAGCACTGCAGGCGGTGGTGTCCCACAGTCAGGGAAGTCCTGGCTCTTCTCCAGGCGGTGCCGGACACCGCTCGGACAGGTCGGGAACCTCGCCGGATCGCAGCGACAATGAGAGCCTGGGAGCGGGCATGCCACAGGTTATGCCCCAAACGGCTGACGACCTTGTGTGAGGGCTATGTTGTGTCATCACTCCTGACGACTTCCAGAGACCTACCATCCCTCCCCCACTGGCGCAGTTTCCGAGAACTGGTGGCTTCCCCACTATGAACTCTGAGTAACATCCAGTTGACCTGGGGCTTGTTGACTAGTTCAGATACGGGAGAGGTGGTGCTATGGGACCACCAGCAAGGCACCTGTCAGGTGACCACCCCTACCACTGTCACTCGATAATGGTTTGTTCTAATAAGGTTTGGACGGGGATTCTTGCTTGGATACCTGCCCTGGGGAGGGGAAGTTGGGATTGTTGCTGCAGTTTGGGTTTTTTAAGGGGATCCAGGCGTGTCATGGGGGGACAATTTTTTAACAGACGTGTCATGGGGAGAAGGTTTTTTAGAGGTTATAAATGTTGGCTTCAACAATGGGACCCCCATTAGGATTGGCTTCTCTATCCTGGAATGTGAGGGGAATGCACTCCATGACCCGATGTCATAAAATACACTCCTACTTAGTTCGCAGAGGCATTCAGATCGCATTCCTCCAGGAAACACACTTGCTGGCAAAAGAAGGGAAGGCATTGCAGCGTCGCTGGAGGGGCCAGGCTTATTACACTACCTACTCCGCTTTCGCGAGAGGAGTTATGATATGGATCAGGGCCAGGGTACCATTCCAATGCACGTCACAGTTGATTGACCCGGACGGCAGATATGTGGTGGTATCGAGGAGACTAGGGGGTCGATTCCGATTCGGGCCGGAAAAAGCACCGACCGACTCGGATCCGGAAATAATACCGACCGACACGTACCCGTGGCGCCCGACACGCCAAGTACGATGCAAGGCGTGAAAAATCCGACCGACACGTGCCGAAACCAAGTCGACCGACCGAGCCGCACGGAAAACAGCAATCCGGCCGGAAAAACACGCGAATCCAACCGACCGACACGCACCCGGAACAAATCCGACCGAAACGTACACGCGAACTCCAAACCGCAAAGTACGATGCAAGGCGCGAATACCACGAGCGAGTCGGACGGAGGCCAAGCCGTACGACCGACACGCATACAAAACCGAGCCGAAGCAACACAAAACACCGCGACCGACGCGTACACAGCATAGAAAACTGCACAAACACAGCGTGAACGAAACGGAGAACACCGTACGAGACAAATGCAGGGTCCGACTCGGTCACAAGAACGTTTCCAACATACACAAACAGCACTAAGGAAAAATCACCCAAAAAAGGCCAAACAAGCAATTACCAAGCCAATAAATACTGGGGGGTGGGGACAGAGAACAAAGACACACCCACAACTCCACCTATATAACGGACACAAATCACAACCATGAGCCTTTGCAAATGCCATTCCACTGCCAGCACCCAGAGAAAGCAACCACACACCCACAGCTCATCCCTCACACAAGCCACACACCATCAGCACACCAACAAATACCTACCTCACATACACCCAGCAAAACACACACTCACACACCCTCACCTGCACACCAACACATACATCACTCACCATCACCACCCATCACCATGCCCCCAAGAAGAATCCCAAGTTCCTAGATAGTGAATTGGAAGTCATGGTAGAGCGAGATCCTCAGGGTAGAGCCACAGCTGTTTGGCACACTGGTCCAACAGACCCCCATCTCCCAGAAAACCAAGATGTGGGAGAGGATCATCAACAGGGTGAACGCACAATCACCATGTCGGCGCACAAGAGCGACATCCAGAACAGGTGGTATGACGTGCGCAGGAGAGTGCGGGACCTGCTCAAGAAAGACTACATCAACAGCCAATACACCGGCAGTGGCCCTCCTGCCAAGCCAATATACCTCAGGCCCTGGGAGGAGAAGGTGCGGGCCATCCTTCCGCCAGTGAGCGTATATGGACTAGAGGACATCCCAGAGCCTGGTGAGTACACAACAAATGTACACAATATACTGCCACAAAACACACACATCACTGTCAAGGGGAGAGTCAAAGCATGCACTCATAGCAATTACACAGCAACCAGAACAGAATCATCCCAAAATGTGTATGTCAGTCAGATAAACACAACACATGCCATCAAAAAGGTCACATCCAACTGTGCCAACACATGTACAAACACAACTACAACTACAGCTAGGCAGTGGCACAAATAGAACTAACAAACACATCCAGACATGTAGCCACCACAACAACACCAACACACAGTGAAGACCACTCAAAGGAAGGAATTCTGTGTATGCTGGCCAAGTCAGTGTAGCCAATAGCATCATGGGAGTCGCAGTCACACATATTCCCCCCCCCACAACTGTCCCATCAACACCACCCTGAACCATGCTCACATCACAGGGAGTGGAGAAGGACTCACAAGATGGCTGACACTGGCTACTGCTGTGGGGAGCACAAGGCCCTGCTGCCAACTGTGCACCAACAAACAGCAGGACACCACTGACTGACATCCTGAGAGACAACTTACACTCCCTGCAATGCAAGCACGTACCATGGTGGGATATCTGGCTAGCTGGGTGGGAAGGAGGACTTGCAGCAATGACCATAGTCACAAGCACCTCCCCTCACACACCCCAACACAAACTCCACAGAACCCACCTGGTAGAATGCAATGCCCCCATCCTAACACAAGATCCCACAAAGAACCACCACCCTGGGTTATGTTGTGTGAAGCACAGGGACACTCTTGGGACTTTTAGCCAAACAACTGCCAGGACAACACTCCCAGCCATCCTGTCAGCACAGCCAGCCCACCCCACAGGAAGCAGAGTCAAAAGGAAGGAAGCATGGGCATGCTGGGAAGGGGGTGGAGGCAATAGCATGATGGGAGTCGTAGTCACTGATATTGGTCACCCCCACAACTGTCCCATCAACACCACCCTGAACCATGCTCACATCACAGGAAGTGGAGAAGGACTCACAAGATGGCTGACACTGGCTACTGCTGTGGGGAGCACAAGGCCCTGCTGGCAACTGTGCACCAACAAACAGCAGGACACCACTGACTGACATCCTGAGAGACAACTTCCACTCCCTGCAATGCAAGCACGTTCCATGGTGGGATATCTGGCTAGCTGGGTGGGAAGGAGGACTTGCAGCACTGACCATAGTCACAAGCACCTCCCCTCACACACACCCCAACAGAAACTCCACAGAACCCACCTGGTAGAATGCAATGCCCCCATCCTAACACAAGATCCCACAAAGAACCACCACCCTGGGTTATGTTGTGTGAAGCACAGGGACACTCTTGGGACTTCTAGCCAAACAACTGCCAGGACAACACTCCCAGCCATCCTGTCAGCACAGCCAGCCCACCCCACAGGGAAGCAGAGTCAAAGGAAGGAAGCATGGGCATGCTGGGAAGGGGGAGGAGGCAATAGCATGATGGGAGTCGTAGTCACAGCTCTACATCCCCCACCACATGGCCCAGCAAGCTCACACTAACGCATGCACATCCACAGAGAGTGGAAAGGCCCATCAAAGATGTCTGACACTGTTGCTGTGTCGTGGGGAGCACAAGGGCATGCTGGGTACTGCACACCAACCAACAGCAGGACACCACTGTCAGCCATCTTGCCATTGCTCTCACACCCACACACACTGAACTCCCCACAAAAGCAAGTAAGTATGGGAATGCTGGGAAGTGGGGTGGAGGCAATAGCATGATGGGAGTCGTAGTCACAGACATAGCTCACCCCCACAACTGTCCCATCAACACCACCCCCAAGGTGGACCAGGGTTATCTGTGCGTGCCACTGCACACACTGCACATGTCAGCAGGGGTGGAGGGAGGGGTGGGAGACAGAGGTCGCTGCTTGCAGACGTTGCTGGTGTGCATGATGACCCACAACTGGTACGCATAGCTGATGCGTACCAGTCCAGCACCGGAGAGCTCAGCCAGGTAGTGGGGCTCCTCAGAGACATGAAACAGCAGCAGGCTGCCCATCATGCCCGCTTGGACTCCCACATGTCCCACGTGGAGTCACACATGTCCCGCGTGGACTCACACATGTCCAGCGTGGAGTCCAAGTGGGATGCACTGCATGAGATGACGGCGGTGCACAGGGACATTTTACAATGCCTCCGCCAGATGAACAGCAACCAGTCCACACCTCCCTGTGTGCCAACAACATCTGGTGCCGAACAAACTGCAACTGCCACAGGGAGGGAGGAGGACTCTGGCGGAGAGTCCCCTGCACCGCAGCAGCCTGTGCTTGAGGGCCCCCAAGAAGAGGGGTCGTCCGAGGAGGGAAAAGTGAGAGGCCGATGGCCAAGCGCAACTCCCAGGAAGCCTGAACCTGTTCTGGATGTTCGCCTTTGTGCACAGACTGTTCACCCTGTTGACGGCAACACTACTCCACACATTGCATGGGGAGTACAAGTTGGACCAATGTGTCAGACAACTGTGGCCCCGATACTGGGGATCCTGTCTACCAGGACTTTCAATTCACCTAGGAACTTCGGATTGCAAGATTTATGTACAGCACTACCCATCCTATGCACTATTAACACAAATATATCACAATAGACACACTAATACACCATACTTGCCTCTGTCGTGATTCCAACGTGGGTGCTGTTATGGGGATGATGAACTGCAAAATTACACTGTGTATGCGAACTGCAACAGCAAGGACAACACAGGCATGTGAGTACAGGCAACGTGACACACATGAGGGAGACACACCACCAGGGCTACACAACACATACACACCTAGGCCATCTGACTCATTGCCTACACTGATGTTGCCAGGGAAGACGGTGCAATGCACAGACACCACACCCATTCCCAGTTGTAGTCAAGTAGCCCACAGGTGCAGTAAGCAAATGGCAGTCAAATGTGTGACCACAGACAACGCACATCACAAAGTGAAGCACAGGTTCATTACACAGTTGCAACATGTCGTAACCACTACAGATGCAAGGTAATCCCACCTGGCAGCGGGCACACAGTCAACAACTGTAGACGGAAGGAAGTCCATGGGTGTGGCGCACATCACCTGTAGGGACACAACAGCTACCAGCCTGGATGTGCAATCACGTCGTCGGTGGACACAGTTGACCAAACGAATCTGAAAGTACCCTGTGAAGGACAGAAATGACACACAGTCAAAAGCAATGGAGTACAGGACAGAACAGCAAAACTCATGCACAATACATGTTACAAGATACCCACCCAGAACCAAGTTAGCATGTCAACACTGTTGGGGAGTACAGCCCACCTGTTAGCACACATCGCAACACACATCCAGTCAAGTAGCCCATGGACACACTCCAACAGCACCAGAGCACCACCCACACATCATGCCAACTCACATCATTGACATGACACCTCAGGATACTCACATTCAGCTAAAGAAGTTGGTGATGAGCTGTGTGCGGACATCACCATCATCATCATCATCATCATCGTCACTGGCATCGTGGTCCAGGCCAGGATCCTCCACAGGTGGCGGATGTTGGTCATTGTCATCCTGGATGAGAGGCAACTCCTTCCGCACTGCCAGGTTGTGGAGCATGCAGCAGACGATGATAATCTTGCACACTTTCGCAGGGGCATATGGGAGGGACCCTCCGGTCTTGTCCAGGCAGCGGAAGCGGCTCTTCAGGAGACCAAATGTCCGCTCAATCACTCTCCTGGTCCGACCATGTGCCTCATTGTAGCGCATCTGGGCTGGTGTCACAGGGTTCCTGAGGGGTGTCAGCAACCACGGCATGTTGGGGTATCCCGAGTCACCTACGGACAGACAAGTGCACATTAGCTGACTTGGAAAAGTGGGCGGAATACTACAGATCAGATCACACACAATGGCACAAAGTCAGTACACACCGACAAGCCAGGCACGCTGGTTCTGCATCTGTGCCATCATCCTGGGGATGCGACTACTCCTCATCACAAAGGCATCGTGTGCTGAACCAGGGAAACGGGCACACACGTGTGTGATGGTCATGTCTGCAAGACACACCACCAGTGCATTGACCGAGTGGTAGTGCTTGCGGTTCCTGTAGGCCTGCTCCTGGGCCTGTGGTGGTACCAAAGCCACATGTGTCCCATCAATGGAGCCAATGACATGCGGCATCCTCCCAGGGCATAAAAGTCACTCTTCACGTCAGTGAGTCGTCGCAGTCTAGGGAAATAGATGTGCCGGTTCAGGAATAGCAACATTGCCGCCAAAACATCGCGGAGCACATGGCTCAACATGGTCTGTGACATCCCACCAGCAGTCGCCACAGTATGTTGGAAGGTACCGGTGGCAAAGAAGTGTAGGGCTGCCATCACCTTCACCTTGGGGGTCAGCGCTGTAGGATACGGCCGGCCAGGCTGCAAATGTGGGGACAACTGCACTGCCAAATCCTCAATCAGCTGCCTGGTGAAGCGGTACCGTCGGATGCTGTCCCGTTCCACCATCGTTGCCAGGTCTGGGAATGGTCGATGGACAGCAGGAGCCCTGCAGTGCAGAGGAGAAGTAAGCAAGATTGTCAGTCACCCCACATATGCGGCATTGAACACACTCAAGATCCCAACATACATCATTATGAGGCACAACTACATGAAGTGTGCAGTTCCGGAAGGACATGTATGGTACATACATGGCCAACATCTGTCAACACGGTCCAACAGGTGGCATCAATTAGTCCCAGGTTGGCCCATTGGATATCATGAGGCCGTGTCACAGTTCCCATCTCCTGCTGCCGTGTCACAATAACCCCCACAGTGACATGTGAGGACAGATGTGCCCCAGGCACCACAGCTCAACGACAGGTACATTCCCAGGGACCCTGTATTGCCACATGGACACTGGCATTACATGGAGTATCATGTATACACCACAGCAAAACAACCATGACCCCCACAGGTAGTGGCCCCACTTGCCACGGCAGGACAGACATGGACGTCTGTGACACACACACGCACAACATCAAAGTCCATGCACACACAACGTGGATGTGGAGACTGTCTCCCATTGTGCACATGAAATCAGAGACATTGTAAACACTACATGCACAAAGACTGTGGAGGACCATCACTATTGTGCCACTGGGACACCCTGGCTCAAACATACCGTCCCACATGGGACTCACGGGGTATGTGACATGACATACACATACACCACCGTGAAATGTGACCATGGCACATGCACAGATATGAACAGTTGCACATCACAGTGGTCATGTACACGTAACACCCAGGATCCTGTCCCCATGAACACGTGCACAGCCTGGGGGTGGCTGCCCACAGGTGACACCCACAGGACAACATGTACACCAACATACACACAATAGGAAATGCAGCCTTATGATAAAGTTTGGACAGGCTGTCGTGATGTAGGTGTGCCCCTCACTCCCTGGGAGCTATCTGTGGCTGGCATATGTCCATCTGAGACAGGCATGCTGACATATGCCAGTCACATGTACAGTGATGCGTTGTACTGCAATGGACCGATCGGTGCCTCCGGCCGGCCCATTGCATTCAATGTGTCGTGGGTATGCATTGTACCCTGTACGCGTTGTACTGCGATGGACCGATCGGTGCCTCCGGCCGGCCCATTGCATTCAATGTGTGCGAGTGCGCGTTGTACCCCTGTACGCGTTGTACTGCAATGGACCGATCGGTGCCTCCGGCCGGCCCATTGCATTCAATGTGTGCGGTACGCGTTGTACCCCTGTGCGTGTTGTACTGCAATGGACCGATCGGTGCCTCCGGCCGGCCCATTGCATTCAATGTGTGCGAGTGCGCGTTGTACCCCTGTACGCGTTGTACTGCAATGGACCGATCGGTGCCTCCGGCCGGCCTATTGCATTCAATGTGTGCGAGTGCAGCGTTGTACCCCTATGCAGCGTTGTACTGCAATGGACCGATCGGTGCCTCCGGCCGGCCCATTGCATTCAATGTGTGCGGAGTACGCGTTGTACCCCTGTACGCGTTGAACTGCAATGGACCGATCGGTGCCTCCGGCCGGCCCATTGCATTCAGTGTGTGCGAGTGCAGCGTTGTACCCCTGTGCGCGTTGTACTGCAATGGACCGATCGGTGCCTCCGGCCGGCCCATTGCATTCAATGTGTGCGGGTGCGCGTTGTACCCCTGTGCGCGTTGTACTGCGATGGACCGATCGGTGCCTCCGGCCGGCCCATTGCATTCAATGTGTGCGGGTACGCGTTGTACCCCTGTATGCGTTGTACTGCGATGGACCGATCGGTGCCTCCGGCCGGCCCATTGCATTCAATGTGTGCGTGGTACGCGTTGTACCCCTGTACGCGTTGTACCGCAATGGACCGATCGGTGCGCACCCATTGACAATGGGCTTGCCTGGCAACGGACGCGTTTTCGAATTTCGAGCGAGTCGGTTGCTGGAAAATCAGTTGGTCACCCACAACAATGTTGCAAAATCATGTATGTCATGAAGTTGAAGATTTGAAGGATGCTGTGGGCGTGTTTTGGTGCTGCTATTCCATGGATTGGCCAGATTCAGAAGATGCAAGCGACTTGGACCTATCACTTTGGACACAAGGGACAGTATCTGCCTCTCCAGCACATATATATTGCTGGCTGTTCCCCTGAGAGCTCACTTGCCTGCACTACATGCTCCAGGACGACATCTGCCACTGCACTGCTGCTGTCTCTGCCCCTCTGGACCCTGCAATGGCACGTACTGTGGAGAGAGCCCCAGCCTTCAGCCTTGAAGAGAACCAGGCCCTGCTGGACAGCCTACTTCCACAGTACAGCAAGCTGTATGGGACACCAGGGGAGCAGGTGAGTGTTCTGTGCACTGCCTTTCTGAATGTGCATTTTGTGTGACTAGCAAGGCTGAAAGTCTGCACGCCACTGGCTAGCAGGCTCACTGAGTAGTTGTCACCCCCATAGTGTGTAGTGACTTGCACTGGACAGGTATGGTGCAGTGACAGTGCATTTGAACATGGTTTTACTTCCCATGCAATGATACCATGTAGTGACGTCTGGCAAACTGTCCATGGGCAGCTTTGCACTGCCTGTGTACATCATGTGCCCCTGTGATTGAGACATGTATATACAACTGTGTCATGCACGGATATGTTGCATGTGTGGTAATGGCCTTTTCACTTTGTCATCCTGACAGGTTAATGCCCATCGGAAGCAGGAGATCTGGAAGGACATCGTCCGGGCCGTCCGGTCCGTGAGGGTCTACAAGCGCCGGATCCGCAACTGCCAGAAGAGGTGGCAGGACCTTCGGGGCTGGACCCGGAGGATTGCACGGGTCCAGCTGAAGCTGTCGCCTCCTCGCAGGAGGGCGGAACACGGACCCTGACCCCACATGCTCCAGATCCTGGCGGTGGTGTTTCCAGACCTGGATGGGCAGCTGAAGGCCAGACAGCAGCAAGGAGGGGTGAGTCAAAGACTGCACTGTGAACTCTGTATTACATGCTTTGTGCCCTCCTCTGGCCTGGTTCAACTGCCACAGTGCAGCAGTCATGTTGTCCAGGAGCCATGTCCCTCTATTGTGCACTGCCCACTGCTCATCTGATACCCAGGTGTGGCCCTTACAGTCAGGGAATTGTGTCACTTGGGACTGTGTCCTTGCAGTTTGCTTCACTAAAGGTGGGGGACAGCATCTGTTTCCCTAACTCTGTTGTGGGCATCATGGGTGGGTCCATTGTTCACACAACGCCTGTGTTTGGACATGTGATCTGCGTGTTGCTTTGATATGCGGTCCACTTGCTGAGCTGAGCCACCACATGTGCCTGGGGTATGTGGCACACGCCCATGCAGCGGGTGGGAACAATGTTTGGGCCCCAGGAGTGTGCAGATTACGTGTGTCACACATACCTAGCCAGCTATCCACTGTCCAGGGCACATCCCTCATTCATGTGGAGCAGGACAGTCATGCCTACTCCAGGCCATGCAATGCACTCTGTACTCCCACTCCCGTGTATCAGCTGACACATTGTGGACAGTGATTTGACCCCTCAGGTGTCTGCCTCTGTGTCAGTGTGCTGTGGATTAGTTGCCAGGACTGCTGGGGTGTTTCTTGGTAGGGGCTCAGCATGCCCCTGGAGATGTGACCATAGGAGACGATACTTGTGTGTCACATAGGTGTTTGATCAGCTGCGCATGCAGACTGGGGTATGCGAATGTGAAGTTCAGGCAGCTGTTCCCCATTCATAGCAAATTGTGAGGGGCTCAGGTTCAGAGGGTAGTGTCACAGGTCTCCCATATGTCCAATAGGTATGACCTGGACAGATGAGGGTTAAGATGATGTGTTGTGTGGGGGATGTACATGTGCACTTGTGCAGCTCCAGGACTTGCATTCCCCATGACCTACTATTGTGACACAGTGCATAGTGTTGTTGTCTGGCTGCCAAGTCATACATCACTGAGACAGTGATGTATGACTTAGCAGTCATGCCTCTGCCATGGCATGTGACAACTTATTGGTGGTCCTGCAGGGGAGTGACATGTGCTACATGCACACCATTGTGGCGATGGCTATCAGGACATGGGTGCATCATGGTGTCTGTCGCTGGTATGCATCACATGCATTTCCTATTTGACTCTGGGCATCCCTTTCATCCGGAAACCTGTACTGACTCAGTGGCAAGAGCTGTGATGTGTGCATGTCCACATGCCACACCGTGTCCTCTGCACTGTCCAACTACTGTGTACTTGGTGCATGTGTCCACACTGGGGTGTTGCAATCCAACAGACACCAGACAGATGGGTGCAAGGCCATGTGGGATGTGAGTGCCATGCTTGGCATCAGACTGACAATTGGCTTCTCCTGTTCAGTTAGGGCACTTTTAGCAATGTACAACTAATGATGCCAGGGCTTGCTCTGTAATGTGCTGTGCTCACAGTGGTGTGTGCGTTTGGTGCAGGTGACTGATGTCTGTCTGTTTCCCCATTGTTTGCAGATACATCCACGGCCACGGAAGGGGACAGCTCCATGGACCAGGAGGAGCCAGAGAGCCAGACTGGGTCAGCAGCCGAGAGTGGTCGGAGGGACCCAGTGGCACGGAGGGCGAGGGAGCCACACCGAGGAGTCCTCAGCACCATCCACCTCAGCTGAGGACCAGAGCAACTCGGAGGATGACTCCCTTGTGGAGGCAGGTGTCAGCAGCCACCACACCCCAGCTAGTGTTGCTGTCCCGCCACCACCAGCACCACCACCGCCCTCCCATCGGCTCCCATTCCCCAGGTCCGTGGAGGCTCCCATGTTCGGGAGCGTGTCTCCTTTGGGCCAGGCACCGCACCCCCTGCCCCTGTGTCCCCTGCTGCCCTGAGTGAGGAGTCTGTGTGCCTCCTTCGCCAGCTCCATGTAGGGCAGACAGCCATGCTGAGTGTCCTCCATGCGCACACCGCACTGTTGACTCAGCTGGTGTCGTTCATGGAGGGCATCTCATCGGGCATGTCTGACCTACAGAGGGGCAATAGGTCCATGGACTCCTCCCTGACGGCAGCAGTGTCCCTCCTCAGACAGTCCCTCACCCCTCCTGCCTCTGCTCCATCCACACTCCCCAGCACCTTACCCGTCCCAAGCACACACACACCGGCACAGGCACACACCAGCACACACACGTCCAGCACACAGACACACACGCCACAAACAAAACGCACACGCACGCACAGTCAGGGGACTGAAACCAGACTCACAGGGGATGGGGCCCTGGTACACACACACACGCATCCACGGGCACTGCGCAGTCCTCAGTTGCCTCTCCCTCCAAAGCACCCTCCCTTGCCTCACCTGCAACCCCAAAGACCCAGCGCCTCTTCCTCAGTGACCTCGGCCTCTTCCCCTCCGATCCAGCTGCCCCAGCATCCAGGGGAAGAGGAAGCCCCCACACGGAGCAGAGTGCCCCTCGCCCCCGGACACCCTCCCCCAGGCGCAGACAGACTGAGGCCCCCACCCGCAAGTCCCCCGGAGTGCTAAGAGCAAGACCCCGCCGCCGCCCTGCAGCTCAAGCACCAGGTCTCCTTCCTCCATCCCTCAGGCCCCCACTCCACAGGTGCCCCCACCACACCCTGCCCCAGGTTCCCCCACCCACAGATATACCATCCCCAAGAGGCTCCGGCCTTCTCCCCCTGCCACTTGCTCTCCCGGCACCACACCCCCGCTGCGCTTGTCTGTGCCACTGATGTGGTGAGGGTGTCCTCCCCCTCTGTCCAGCCCACCTTGCCTGTTCCCCATTCTCCTCCCCTGGTGGTAGGCACTGCAGTGGAGTCCACTACCACCCTGTCTGACTTGGGCACTGCAGTGGCGGACCTGTCCACTCCATCTGCAGGGTCCACTGCAGTCGTGCCGGCACCCACAACATCTGAGCCATGCCCCCAGTTGTGCCGGCACACACCATGTCAGACACCTCCACTGCAGTTGTCAGTGGCTCTCCAGCACCCACCACCCCTTCCCTGCTTCCTCCTGGTGAGCCCTGATCCTGTCCCTGCGGTGCCTGGCCTACCCCCGGTTGCCCCTCCTAGTGGATTGTCCCTGGTTTTGTGCAGGCATGTGTAGAGTGGCATCTGCCACTGTCACCCACTTGTGACTTTGTTGATGGACTGGCCATTGGCCTTTGTTTATGTTCTACCGGACTTCTACTTTTAATGCCACATATGCTGAATAAAGCAACTTTCTGTTCTCTAGTGCTTTTGCTTCTGATGTACATGATGTTGATGATGCTAACCATGCCCTTGCTGCAGTGATGGTGATATTTGGTCTCATGATAATGAAGTGTTACTGTGCAGGAACCCATGTGGTCCAGGGGAATGTGTCCTATCCTGTGGTGTATCCATGTCATCCATAGCAGCATCTGAGGGTGTCAAGTGTTCAGTATTTGGCAATGGGATTTCCTACTTAGATTGGCTATTTCACATCTGTGGCTTCCACCCCTGCACATCTGTTGTGCCTGCCATTGTTCAATTCGTCTACTTCCCTGACCGTGTGGCCATCTCCAGTGGACATGCAGGTTTGGGCATCAATGGGGAAGGACTCATCTGTGTTGTCAGTGCAACATTGCTATACAAGTGTGTTGGATCTGTGCTGATGATTCCGTTGGCACTTCCATGACCAGGCTGATGTGACGGGAGCCCTCATTTGGTGCTAATTGTTGATTGTGTGACCAAGTGCTCAGCTGACATGGTGGGGCCCTACTGAGGCAACATATGGCACAGCTTTCCTCACACAGGAGTGGAGTCCCCTCATGGCAGTGTGTACTCCTGTGACATTGCCTGCGCCCAAGGTGTGTGTTGTATGTGCATGTCTGTGTGTTCACTTCCGTTTAGCTGTGCATGCTGTGATCCCTAGTGTTGTACCTGTTTGTGATGCTAGCTGAGTTGAGCTATGTTCCCCCAAAGTCTTCTCCCTGGGTTCTCTGTGATGTGGGTGCATGGCACATTACTGGTCATCAGGGTGTCACCCATAGGTGTGCTTGCTGTCAGGGCTGAGTTTGTGTGCAGACGCAGATGGGTCACAGTCAGGTTTCCCCTTGGCACTTGTTGTTTGCCCCTGTCATGTGATTTCCAGTTTGTGTTATCTTTCAGTGATTGTGACACGTTGTGTGTGTGACTGCTGGCACTCCTCAGGGTCCGGGCTGCAATGTTGGTTGTTGTCTATGTGTGTTCTTTGTGGGTGACCTTGGCTTCTTCATTGGTGTGTGACTGTGGCTGTGATCCCATTGGTTGGTGTGGTATTGCCGTCATGTCCATGTACAGCGTAGTGTGCAGTGTGTCAGACATTCAGGAGTCTTGTTGAGTGTCCATGTGTGATGTGTTTCTGCACCTTGGTTCCCACCCACCACCCTGGAATAGTCATGGGTGCATGTGCAATGTCACCAGTGCATGTGTGCTTCACTGCTGCACATTGTTGGAGGTCGAGGGGTGTGGTGTTGAGTGTGTGCAGATGAGAGTTGTTGCCCGGCTAGGCCCCTGCCTCCATGTTGGCCTTGGCTTACTGGCCATGCTGTTTGATTTGTGCTTGTGTAGGTGTGATGGTAGTTAGTTGCTCAGTACACATGACTGTGGTTCACAGTGTGAACCACATTTAGCTTTGTCATCACAGTGGGATTGTAATGCAGCCCAGGGTCACCACATTGTGGGGGCCCTGGGGGTGGTGCTGTGGTGTGTCTGTGTTTTGCTGTGTCAGTTGCTGTCCCTACGTGCCTGTGTGACATGTGTGATTTGTGCTCCCTCTCATCTGACAATGCCTGCTTGCCCACATAGGGATTTGGATCCATGAGTTACCTTTGTGTGGCACTGTATGCACATCTGTATGATTGGTATTCAGGTCTCCTCATGTGTTGTGTGGTTGCCTGGGGACACTGGCACCCCCCATCACCTGTTGTGTATGATGTGCAGTGTGGGTCTGCCTGTTTGTGTTTGTGCATCTGCACCACTGCATTGGCATATCTTGGGTGTGCCATTGGCTGTATGTAGTTTGGTGGGTTTCCCCTGCTGTCCCTGGGACTCCTAGGTCATCGGTCAGCACAATGATCATGGTTTGTGTGTCCCATTGCTGCCATGGTATGGTATCTGTTCACCTCACATCTGCAGTCTCCACAGGGTATCTGCATGTGTGTGCCCATTGGTGCAAATATGTGGGTCTGCATTCTGATGGTCACTTCTGTCATTGTGTCATTGATGATTGTTGACGGTGTCAGCCCCCATGGGTGTTGTTTGTCTGCACATGGCCAAAGGTATGTCTTATTTGCACTGCAGGATTGGGCTCCCCCAATTTATGTTGCAATGGGACACATACACTACTTTGCCACTGATGTGTTTGTTGTTCTGTGACCAGGAATCATCCATGCAGTTTGGCAGTTGCACCTCTTTCTTTGTCAACACTTACCTTTTGGTCACTGTGATGATGGGGTTTGGACCCCATTGCCACAATGTTCGAAATGTGCTTCAGCTATGGACCCCACACTTACATTTTGGTCACTGTGATGATGGGGGTTTGGACCCCATTGCCACAATGTTCAAAATGTGCTTCAGCTATGGACCCCACACTTACCTTTTGGTCACTGTGATGATGGGGGTTTGGACCCCATTGCCACATTGTTCAAAGTGTGCTTCAGCTATGGACCCCACACTTACATTTTGGTCACTGTGATGATGGGGGTTTGGACCCCATTGCCACATTGTTCAAAGTGTGCTTCAGCTATGGACCCCACACTTACATTTTGGTCACTGTGATGATGGGGTTTGGACCCCATTGCCACATTGTTCAAAGTGTGCTTCAGCTATGGACCCCACACTTACATTTTGGTCACTGTGATGATGGGGGTTTGAACCCCATTGCCACATTGTTCAAAGTGTGCTTCAGCTATGGACCCCACACTTACATTTTGGTCACTGTGATGATGGGGGTTTGGACCCCATTGCCACAATGGTCATGGCCTGCTTGCATTGTGGGTGCCACACACATATATGTGTGGCACATGTGCTAGGGGTCACATTGTATGTTCAAAGTCATGTTCGGTGTTGTAGGCATTTGACACAGTCTACACACGCTTGTCATGGTGTTGGGGGATGTCTTCTTCTTGCATTCCCTAGGTTGTGGTGTGCTGGTTGTGTCATGCATTGTCCATCCTATGAGTGGGGGTGGTAGTAGTGGTAGGCATCCAGCCCCCTGGCTAAGGGTGGTAGTAGTGGTAGGCATCCTGCCCCCTGGGTAAGGGTGGTAGTAGTGGTAGGCATCCTGCCCCCTGGGTGAGGGTGGTAGTAGTGGTAGGCATCCTGCCCCCTGGCTAAGGGTGGTAGTAGTGGTAGGCATCCAGCCCCCCTGGGTGAGGGTGGTAGTAGTGGTAGGCATCCAGCCCCCTGGCTAAGGGTGGTAGTAGTGGTAGGCATCCAGCCCCCCTGGGTGAGGGTGGTAGTAGTGGTAGGCATCCAGCACCCCTGGGTGAGGGTGGTAGTAGTGGTAGGCATCCAGCCCCCTGGCTAAGGGTGGTAGTAGTGGTAGGCATCCAGCCCCCCTGGGTGAGGGTGGTAGTAGTGGTAGGCATCCAGCCCCCCTGGGTGAGGGTGGTAGTAGTGGTAGGCATCCAGCCTCCCTGGCTAAGGGTGGTAGTAGTGGTAGGCATCCAGCCCCCCTGGGTGAGGGTGGTAGTAGTGGTAGGCATCCAGCCCCCTGGGTGAGGGTGGTAGTAGTGGTAGGCATCCAGCCCCCCTGGCTAAGGGTGGTAGTAGTGGTAGGCATCCAGCCCCCTGGCTAAGGGTGGTAGTAGTGGTAGGCATCCTGCCCCCCTGGGTGAGGGTGGTAGTAGTGGTAGGCATCCTGCCCCCTGGCTAAGGGTGGTAGTGGTGGTAGGCATCCAGCCCACCCTGGCTAAGGGTGGTAGTAGTGGTAGGCATCCAGCCCCCTGGCTAAGGGTGGTAGTAGTGGTAGGCATCCTGCCCCCCTGGGTGAGGGTGGTAGTGGTGGTAGGCATCCAGCCCCCCTGGCTAAGGGTGGTAGTAGTGGTAGGCATCCTGCCCCTGGGTAAGGGTGGTAGTAGTGGTAGGCATCCTGCCCACCCTGGGTGAGGGTGGTAGTAGTGGTAGGCATCCAGCCCCCTGGCTCAGGGTGGTAGTAGTGGTAGGCATCCTGCCCCCTGGGTGAGGGTGGTAGTGGTGGTAGGCATCCAGCCCCCTGTCTAAGGGTAGTGGTAGGCATCCAGCCCCCCTGGGTGAGGGTGGTAGTAGTGGTAGGCATCCAGCCCCCTGGCTAAGGGTGGTAGTAGTGGTAGGCATCCAGCCCCCCTGGGTGAGGGTGGTAGTAGTGGTAGGCATCCAGCCCCCTGGCTAAGGGTGGTAGTAGTGGTAGGCATCCTGCCCCCTGGGTGAGGGTGGTAGTGGTGGTAGGCATCCAGCCCCCCTGGCTGAGGGTGGTAGTAGTGGTAGGCATCCAGCCCCCTGGCTAAGGGTGGTAGTAGTGGTAGGCATCCTGCCCCCTGGGTGAGGGTGGTAGTAGTGGTAGGCATCCTGCCCCCTGGCTAAGGGTGGTAGTGGTGGTAGGCATCCAGCCCCCTGGCTAAGGGTGGTAGTAGTGGTAGGCATCCTGCCCCCCTGGGTAAGGGTGGTAGTAGTGGTAGGCATCCTGCCCACCCTGGGTGAGGGTGGTAGTAGTGGTAGGCATCCAGCCCCCCTGGCTAAGGGTGGTAGTAGTGGTAGGCATCCAGCCCCCTGGCTAAGGGTGGTAGTAGTGGTAGGCATCCTGCCCCCCTAGGTGAGGGTGGTAGTAGTGGTAGGCATCCTGCCCCCCCTGGCTAAGGGTGGTAGTGGTGGTAGGCAACCAGCCCCCCCTGGCTAAGGGTGGTAGTAGTGGTAGGCATCCTGCCCACCCTGGGTGAGGGTGGTAGTAGTGGTAGGCATCCAGCCCCCCCTTGCTCAGGGTGGTAGTAGTGGTAGGCATCCTGCCCCACCTGGGTGAGGGTGGTAGTGGTGGTAGGCATCCAGCCCCCCCTGGCTAAGGGTGGTGGTATGAATCCTGCCCCCCCTGGGTGAGGGTGGTAGTAGTGGTAGGCATCCAGCCCCCTGGCTAAGGGTGGTAGTAGTGGTAGGCATCCAGCCCCCTGGGTGAGGGTGGTAGTAGTGGTAGGCATCCAGCCCCCTGGCTAAGGGTGGTAGTAGTGGTAGGCATCCTGCCCCCTGGGTGAGGGTGGTAGTGGTGGTAGGCATCCAGCCCCCCTGGCTAAGGGTGGTAGTAGTGGTAGGCATCCAGCCCACCCTGGCTAAGGGTGGTAGTAGTGGTAGGCATCCAGCCCCCTGGCTAAGGGTGGTAGTAGTGGTAGGCATCCTGCCCCCTGGGTGAGGGTGGTAGTAGTGGTAGGCATCCAGCCCCCCTGGCTAAGGGTGGTAGTAGTGGTAGGCATCCAGCCCCCTGGCTAAGGGTGGTAGTAGTGGTAGGCATCCTGCCCCCTGAGTGAGGGTGGTAGTAGTGGTAGGCATCCTGCCCCCCTGGCTAAGGGTGGTAGTGGTGGTAGGCATCCAGCCCCCTGGCTAAGGGTGGTAGTAGTGGTGAGCATCCTGCCCCCTGGGTAAGGGTGGTAGTAGTGGTAGGCATCCTGCCCACCCTGGGTGAGGGTGGTAGTAGTGGTAGGCATCCAGCCCCCTGGCTAAGGGTGGTAGTAGTGGTAGGCATCCTGCCCCCTGGGTAAGGGTGGTAGTAGTGGTAGGCATCCTGCCCACCCTGGGTGAGGGTGGTAGTAGTGGTAGGCATCCAGCCCCCTGGCTCAGGGTGGTAGTAGTGGTAGGCATCCTGCCCCCTGGGTGAGGGTGGTAGTGGTGGTAGGCATCCAGCCCCTGGCTAAGGGTGGTGGTGGTAGGCATCCAGCCACCCTGGGTGAGGGTGGTAGTAGTGGTAGGCATCCAGCCCCCTGGCTAAGGGTGGTAGTAGTGGTAGGCATCCAGCCCCCTGGGTGAGGGTGGTAGTAGTGGTAGGCATCCAGCCCCCCTGGCTAAGTGTGGTAGTAGTGGTAGGCATCCTGCCCCCCTGGGTGAGGGTGGTAGTGGTGGTATGCATCCAGCCCCCCCTGGGTAAGGGTGGTAGTAGTGGTAGGCATCCTGCCCACCCTGGGTGAGGGTGGTAGTAGTGGTAGGCATCCAGCCCCCCCTGGCTCAGGGTGGTAGTAGTGGTAGGCATCCTGCCCCCCCTGGGTGAGGGTGGTAGTGGTGGTAGGCATCCAGCCCCCCCTGGCTAAGGGTGGTGGTAGGCATCCAGCCCCCCTGGGTGAGGGTGGTAGTAGTGGTAGGCATCCAGCCCCCTGGGTAGGGGTGGTGGTGCGCATTCAGGCCCCTGTGTGCATATGTGGCATTGGTGATGGGCATCCCGCCCCTATGGTGCTGCTGTTGCTGGTGTAAGTATATTCTGCATCCCTCTGTGTGTGTGTGATGTGTCGTGTACGTGTTGTATGTGTTTTGTGGTTGGTGTCTGGCTTACCTTCTGCGCCGTACGCGTCCGTGCCTGTTCCGGTAGTAAATGTAGAATATTGGTATGATCGGGACGAAGGGATTCATGGTTGGTTCGTGTCGTTCGTCCTTCTCGTTGCTCGCGTCGTCCTCGTCGCTTCGCCTCGTCCTCGTCGCTCCGCATCGTCCTCGTCGCTGCCGTGTTCGTCTCGGAGCCGTGGATCGTGTTGTGGCGCGAATCGGAGCTTATGTGCGCCTCTCCCGGATGCTTTGACGTGCCGTGCGTAGCGACGGGTTCGGCGCGTACGGAAGCGCATCGTACTCGTTCGGCCGGACAGAGCTGCATTTTCCCTTCCGTGCGACTCGATTCAGCGTTTCCGGATTCGCCTCGGTCGGGGAACAGGACCTGGTTTGGGTGAGTACGGCTCGGCCGGATTCTTTGCTGTTGTGCGCATCGTACTTACTCGTTCGGTGTGCTGTACGGATCGGTCGGGAAACAGTCTTTCGCATGGCTTTTTTCCCGACCGAATGGTGTTGGGTACGCCTCCGACCAAGATCGGAATCGGCCCCTAGATGGTAGGGACCTTACCCTTGGTAGTATATATGCGCCCAACACAGACCAACCAGCCTTCTTCGCCCATTTATCGGGGAAATTGGCGACCGCCCTCACGGGTTCAATTTTACTGGGGGGCGACTTCAACTGCACCTCCGACGTCACACTAGATCGCTCACACCCCCCTCTTCCTAATGCACCCGCACACAAATTGGCAGAGGCACGCCGTAGTTGGCAACAGAAATGGGGTTTAATAGACACCTGGCGGGCGCAACTCCCCAACACCCGCGATTACTCCTTCTTTTCAGCCCTCCACGATTTGCATGCTAGGCTAGATGCCATCTTAAGTTCGCCTGATGTTCATGAGGGGGTTGGTTGCAGTGAATACCTTACCAGGACGCTCTCTGCTCACAATCCGGTCCTAGTGCAGTTACAATGGTCACGTGCTCGTCCCAAAATCCCCACCTGGCGACTGTGGCCCGAGGCCCTGGATGACCAAGTTTTCCGCGCAGCGATAGGCTCAGCTATCACCACCTACTTTCAAGACAATGAGGGCACGGCTACATCTTCACTTGTTGAGTGGGATGCATGTAAAGCAGTCCTCAGAGGGAGGTGCATATCTGAGATGGTTGGGGTTCGAAAGGTACTCCTTCAAGACATAAAAAGGGATGACGATCGCCTGCGCGCCCTGGAAAAAGGCAGACCTGAAAACCCAGACAAGCAACAGGAGCTACTCGAAGCTCGGGAGGCCGTAGCGACGCAGGTAGAACGACTGCGCTGCTTCGATTACAAAAATTATATAACTTATGCACATTCAGAGAGGGACAAGTCGGGAGCCCTATTGGCTTGGTTGGCCAACCCAGCTAGACGTGGGTCGGTGATCCTAGAGCTCCGTGACCAGAATGGGATGCCCAGATATGACCAACAGGGTATCAACGACCAGTTTTTAACATATTATACTGAACTCTACAGGAGTCAGTTGTCCCCCACAGACGAGGAATTACATGCATTTACACGAGAGATAGACCTGCCAGCCTTAGATGACGACGCTGCAGCCTCACTGGGGCGAGAGATTGAAATTGGGGAGGTACGGGGGGCTATCAAGAGTATGGCCCGCAACAAAACCCCAGGTACTGATGGCCTCCCAATTGAATTTTACCTCACTTATATAGATCTTCTGGCTCCCAAACTAGTTCAGTTATATAATGACGCCAAGCGAATTGGCAAATTACCGGTCTCCACTAGGGAAGCAGTTATTATACCTCTGCTCAAGCCGGGAAAACAGGCATGGGATAAAACGGCCTATTGCCCACTTTCCATGCTCAATCTGGATTATAAAATATTAAGCAAAATCTTAGCTTCCCGGTTACTCCCCCACATGTACCACCCTGGTTCACAAAGACCAGTCCGGGTTCATCCCCACCAGAAATACAGCGCTCAATGTCCGGAGGCTTATGAGGGTTCTGGAGGCGAACACTTACAGCGCAAATGTCGCCACGATATTAGCAGTGGACATAGAAAAAGCCTTTGACAGCCTGGAGTGGGCTTTCTTATTTCATGTGATGTGGACCATGGGATTGGGCTCTGACTTTGTGAGTTGGACGGCTCTTCTATATGCCGACTCCACTGCCAGAGTCAGAACTGGGGGGTTCATCTCGGACGCCAGGTTTGCCTTGGCGATGGAGCCGCTGGCGGCACACGCCAGGTCGGGGCGAGCCTATCAGGGGCTTGACGTCCATGGGCAGGTCCATCACATAGCATTATATGCTGATGACCTTTTGCTTTTCCTAGCTGACGCAGGATCGGAACTCCGGGGGGCAAAACGCCTGCTCCACGCTCTCAGCAAGGTAGCGGGATTGAAGGTGAACTGGTCGAAATCTTGCCTGTTCCCGACACGAGGGGGACGGGTGGGCCCACAGAGTTCAGAGGGAGTGACTTGGGAGGACCGTTGCCTTCCCTATTTGGGTACACAGATATACCACAGCCAGGAGGACATCCTCGAGGGTAACATTGGAAAGGCCATCAGGGGAGCAAAAACTAACTTTGAATTCTGGGGCTCCCTGCCGCTGTCCGTTGGCGGAGGTTGGGGACATGGGTGGAGCAGGGACTGACTTGCATGGGAGACCTTTATGAGGAAGGTGCCTTGATCCCGTTTAATGATCTACAAGTCCGCTATGACCTACCTAGGGGGGACTTCCTACAGTATACGGCCCTCACCGCAGCTATTAGAAAGCACTGGGGCGGAGGGCTGACAGAACCACAGACTTCCCTATGCTGTCAATATGTGGTGATGGCAGCTGGCACATTTAAATCAGTCACATGTCTGTACAGACGCATGACACTAGAAACTCTACTTCCCCTGACTGACCTAAAGACCAAATGGGAAACTGATCTTGGTGAGGACATCCCAGACAAGGCCTGGGGGATGTTAGTGGAGAAAGCCTGGAAGAGCACTAGAAATGCACGGTTCCAACTAGTACACTTCCATATATTACACAGAGCGTATCTCACCCCGGAAAAGTTACACAGGTATTTCCCTACTCACACAGCGGCCTGCCCGAGATGTAATGCAGACAGTGCAGACTTCAAGCATATGTTATGGGACTGCCCGTTCCTTGACAGTTATTGGGAGGAGATAACGACAGTCCTCTCAGACCTCACTGACAGAGGGATCGAACCGACCATGGCACACTTCATCTTACACTGGTTCCCACACACGTCCAAGAAAAAAATCACTTGTAAATTTATTGATCTGGGTCTTTTACTGGCCAAACGAAACATCACTACACATTGGAAGGCGAAACAAGGTCCCAACATAGTAAGGTGGAAAGCAGAATTCATAATATGGGCTGAATGTGAGGGAGTGATCAGGTTACAGCTAGCGAAACGAGACGGGAGTGATAAGGCCCTAGATAGGGCGAGAGCATGGGAAGCGCTGGTCGTTGCACTCAAATCTCCCGAAGAGACCGATGATAATGACCTTGTAGATGCCCCCGGGGAGGAAGCAGCCTAACATGTGAATAGCCCTCTGATCCTCATGACCTGCAACCTCGGGAACTGGGTTGGCCCAAGACAAATCCGTTGGACCACCACATTCGTAGCCATATCCCATACAAACACGTCGAATCGTTGCGGGCTCTGGCCCGTTGGCCTTTTTGCTGACTTGACTTAGTAACACGCCTGGGGGGTGGGAAGGGTGGTGGGGGGGGTTAGTTTGAGATAAGTTACTGCAATAGTTGCATATTCTCACTGAGCAGGTTGCATAATTTGCCCGACAAGACGGCATGGACACTCTATTCTGCCACTGGATTTCAATGTCATGATTGTAACTTTGTATTTCACTGGGAGGCGTCCCCGGACCCCCCGGCTGGTTTTGTGCAAAATCAATAAAACTCCGTTAAAAAAACAACAGATAAATGCAAGAGAGGAGTGTAGAGGGGATCAGTGGTATAAGGTGGCATGGCTGGTAAAATTTCCGACGCCATACAGTCAAGCCTGGATGTAGTGGGGTGATTCAGGCAGTGATTTTCAATACTGTTTCTACAACCTGAGTCAGATTAATAAAAACACTATGTCAGATCTTCCCATACCTTCCAATATAAACTGCAAGCCATCCTCATGCTTGAAATGTCCAAGCTTGACTATGCCAACAGCCTATACCTTGGCACACCTGCATTCATTATACGCAAAGTGCAACTAATCGAAAAAGCCTTCTTCTCTGCCTTCACCCAAGTGAATGCATGACTCCAGTCATGCAATCGCTTCACTGACTACCTATTGCTAGAAGGACAATGTTCAAAGCACTCTGCATTGTCTACAGAGCCTCTCAAAGAAATAGACCTCTATACCTACAAGTTAAATTCAAGCGATACAAACCAAACAGAAATGCACCCCAGGCTTGCATCACTATTTCATTATACCACTTTACCATAAGAAATCCGTATAAGGCACTGCTTTCTCATTACAAGCGCCAAGCTCTGGAACTCACTACCAGCCAGCATTAGAAGCACCCAGGAGCATATACACTTCCGAAGACAGTTGAAGGCTTGGCTAATTCCTAGATAACTGTACCACCCGCATTCCAGCAACACAGCCGAAGAAAACGGACGCGCCCTCGAGCCCAATCCTCAGCTTATAACCCGTGAATTGCAAATAACTCAACCAGCAAACTGCTTTCATTATGCAGGTATGCTAAAAAGGGCTGACCTATGGTGTGTTGTGACATTATACAGTTACGCACATCCATATATAACAGTTATGGTCCATAATACGCAGCGGTCAGCAACAAATTGTAATTTATACCTCTTAAATTCACATCAAACATCACTAAATGGCATGGACTAACTGAAGAGATCACTCACACAATACTAAACAATTTGGAGGATTTTAATATAGTTCATTCACTGTAGGCCCCAAATATCTATACATTCTGACCATTTCTTTACATCTCGCAAAGATACTCAGATATGGGATGATAATAAAAATGTCCATCCCAACAGATCTCTCCACTTCTCTCTCCCTCCAACCATGCCAGCTCAGGACTTCAACTATACTCAAAATTACAGATTGGACAACTCAGTACAGTTACCAGCTAAGCAGACTATAGCATATGAAATACCATAGATGGACCTGCAGAGCTTTTCAAAGCTACCAGCATGCTGAAAACCATAAAACTGTGTGTCTGTCTCTTACACTTCATCATCCAACACACTGCTACGCACTGCATCCCATAACAGGATAACCGCATCTCAGTGGCCATCACGCACAACATGGAAACACTATCCACATAGGATCAAAACAAAAACAACATACTTCCAACCACACACCTGCACCTTTTAGAGTGCTACTCTAGTATGCAATCACTTCTGCACCCAACATAGCGGTAGTAAAGCGCTATATAAATGCTGCAATACTATACAATTCATCTGGTGGAAGTTGTCGAAGCAAACTTCGATTCTTAGTGATTCTGGGAGAAAAAGAAAGCACTTAATTATTGTCCCAATGCTTGTGACCTTTGATTTAAAGATGGAGAGGTCATTGCAGTGGTGCTGGGAGATGGAGGGTGCATTCTTTAGTTCCTTCCTGTCCAATGTTCCACCAAAGATTTAAGTAACTTTTTTGAGGGAATTTGCAAATCACAAACCTCACAGCTCCTGGATGAACCAGTTGTTAGGCAAGTAATTTGCATACCTACAAAAAATGAAGTACTTTGAAGGTGCTGTCAGATGTTTGACATTGTATACTTTCATGTAGAAAGTCTTCACATTTTAGAAAAATTCTAGGCTAATTTAAGAGCTGGTCAGGAGGCTGTCAAACAGATAATGCTCCTTCAAATTGTGTAGCTGCTCGTTTTATTAATTAATTTCTTTCTACAAGGTAGATTGATCATTGTTTTATTTCTTTAAAATCATTTAAGCTCATGGAAATTGTTTTATTCATTGCATTTAGTTATAATTTTGATTATGAACTCTTTAGAGAAATTTGGAGTTCATTGTTTTTTTTTACTTGTCTACATTTGCAATGTGCTTTTTTACACCTAATGTTCCCCATATAAGACACCTTACCATGCATATGTTCATATTGTTAATTCATTGTTTATTATAAATGTGTAATATAAATATATAGGTTAAGGCGCTAAATGATATTTTATTCTGAGGGGCTTGGGAAGCACTGGTCCAATGTTTTTGCCTTTTGAATCTAGGGATAGACAATTGAGTAAGCCCTCAGAGTGTTGAATCATTGCATCTTCTGAAAGGGTCAGGCAGCCGAAAGCTTCATGGGAAAACACTTAGGGCCTGATAATGAGTTTGGCAGTCCTACACTGGCTGTGGTCCTCCACCATCCTCTGTAGGACCGCCAAACCTGTGGTGTGACCGCCTGCCAGATCAGGAGTTAAATCCTGGTCTGGCGGGCAGTGTTGCGACAGTCTGACTGCGGCGGTCTGCAAGGCTTATAGAAGACCCTATAATGCAGACCGCCGCAGTCAGACCGCCGACTGCACCTTCCTGCATGGTGTGGCATATATGCCAACCGCACAGGAAGTGGGGGTGCAAATACAGGGGGGCACAACATGTGCCCACCGTATGCACCCCCCGGCCCAAATCTGGCAGGAGGTACTGTTAGGGTCCCCTTTGTTGCCTTTCCGCCACCCTTTTCATGGCAGGATCACTGCCATGAAAAGGACGCAGAAAATGCAGCTCGTAATCTGCTCGGTAGGCCGGCAGCGGCACCGCAAGCATATTACAGCTGGTTGCAGACCGCCGGCCCAGCGGGATCCTTGGTCTCATGGCAGTCCAACCACCGCCGGCCTAGTACTGCGGGCGGTCCAGCAGTGTAGAGGTAGTCGGATCCCCACCACCGGTTCGATGGTCTGAACTTGTAATAAAATCCTTAATACGTCTGGTAAACTGTTTCAAACACACATCTGGCGTCGATGGGGATCTATTAAAAAGAACAGTACTGGCATCATATGGTGAGATCAACAGATTTCTGATGATATTTATGCTGCTTGTCGATTGGCTTCGAGGTGAATGCTACTTTTAGGCAAACCCATCATTAAGTAATAGCGCCATAGCCAAGTGTAGAGCAATAGGTGCCTATAATCTGAATATCATTTGCATGCCCATATGTGCTAATCCTCACAAATGTTCTTGTTCAATTCATAAGATGGAGGACATTCACCAGCTGAAGAATAAAGTGGTCCACTGGCTCTCTCGCCATTGGGACCGTGGTATCTGTAATCATGACATTTTGATGGTAAGTAGAGTTGCTTGGGTTGGCCCCTCACTGAAAGTTCTAGGTAGAGATTTTGTGGTTGCCATTTTAGGCAGCCCATCACAGTGAGAAACATTCTTTGGGGAAACAGCGTGGGTTATTGAAGAATAGTCAAACTGAAGCCTTACCCTGGGGATATTTCTATAGGCCCAGGTTTGTTAGAAACTGTGTTATAGCAAAATAGCCCCTCCATGTCTGCAAACTCAGCTATTTCTATGAGTAATAGATTTCAACCTTTAGAGAGGGTTTGAAGAAATAGACTGACACTCAAGGGATTCCTACCTTACTGAACTATATGCTAATTGACCACTTAAGACTGTTCCAGAGTACACAGTTCATTTTAGAAACACTCTGCGGCTAGTTATTTGGAATATTGCTGGAGTTAAGTCGATATGAAGTTCAACAGAGTGGGCGGATTATATTAATCAGTTTGACATTATTTGTTCAAGAGACTTAGGCTACTGATGGTTATTTATTTTTGTTAAATTTTGCTTTACCCTCTGCTACTGGCAGACCCGGTGGTGCGACGGGGGGAGCTACCTACCTAGTGTAAGCTGTCTCTGACAAACCAAATCTTCCCTGTCGCAGTTGTATCGAAGCATTCCTGATTCAGTGGTCTAATAGATTTTCTTTTTATCTTATAAAATTTTTATAATAATGATTTTAGTAGCCAGGATAATTGTAATTTTAGATCTGTGTTTACTTTAATCTATTATTATATTGATTAGTCATTGTCTTCTTTTAGCTATTTTAATTTTATTATATTTGGGGATTTTAATGCTAAATCATCAGATAGTCCCTCCTTTTTCTGATAACTATTCAATCTTTCGGCATAAGGGTGGTTCCCAGTTGTTGTCTGACACTCGAGAACAAATACTTCTAAATTACATAATTGAAAGAGATTGTTTAATATACTAGCTTACATGTTCAATGATTGTAATTATATTTCTACTTAATTTGGCCGTGGGTGTTATTCAGTTATTGACTATATATTTGTGCCCCTCAAATTGCCTAGGATCACACAGTTTGGTTACGTGGAGAAGCCCGGATTGATCACGGGTTTTCTGGTTTCGCATTGTGCAATTCAGCCACTATATGTACATGCTTTTCTTTCCCTACACCCACCTTACAATCCCCATATCGCCTGACCCCACCCTGCTGGCATCGGTGCGGCCCTCGGTCACACCACAGACCATACTTTGTGGCCCCTGGGAAAATATTTGAGTGTACCCATGCTCTAGTGAATCTATTGTGACAAGATCGCTGATCAAACATTGTTGAACATTCTCTCTTTTTTGTAAATTTTACTGTGTATTTTCAAAATCCCTTTTATTGCCTTTGCTTAAAGAATATGGTTTTAGAAGGTGTAGACCCGCCTATGCTTTTTGCAGATGTCAAAAATGGAAGATTTTTGTTTTAGCTGTAGGGTATATTTTTAATGTACTGTGCGATATCCAAACTTAATGCTATTTTAACTTTTATTTTTATATGTATTTGTGTCTAACATTTATGAATATTTCTTTAGTAATTAAATAAAATTGAATTGAACTGAGTTGAATTGAATATCATTTGCAGAAATGTGCTTTTTTAATATTCAATCATGAGATATATGCGGCCGTAGTAATGTTGCTGAGGGAAATGTGAATTATTAGCATGCCAATGACACTCTTAATACTAGGAGCATAGTGGATTCTGACATGTCAATGGGAATTTATATGGCTGAGGCAGTGTTGATGCTGGCATGGCATTGCTTTTTAGCATGTTGAGACAATTTGGATACTGGCATAGCAATGTTGTGTAAATGAGGTACTGAGAGACATTGTAGTTACTGGCATGACAATATCTCTTTATTTGTTTGTGGGTCAATGTGAACTACTTCCATGGGAATGGTGCTTGACATGTTGGGGGAACCTGAAATACTGGTATTGCAGTGGTACTTAACATGTTGGGTCATTGTGGAATTTGACATGACCACGTGTATTTTGCATTACAAGAACAATGTTGGTACTGTTATACTAATGATATGTTACATGTTGGCACGGAGTGTGTCCGCAGAAATTACAATGGTGTTTTATTTGACACGACAATCTGGATACTCGCATTAATACCTTTCAAAGTGGGCAAAGTTGAAACTGATGGGACAAAACGTGCTTTTCATACATGGCAATTTGGAAATGGGCATAACAACTGCCATGGCATCATGTGCTTTAAATACAGGAGAAATTTAGACACTGGCATTAAAACAGTATACATAATCTAAGGGACAATTCTACTGAAAGATAAGTAATCTGATGCGAAAGGTAATTAACACTTGTCCCAGCACACTAAGAACTCAATACAACATATCTGGTTCTATCAACAGTGTGCAGACAGAATATCGAATTTAAAATATCGAGTTACACTTGTATCGAGTCAGAAATATCGTGGTCCAGAAATATCGACAGCAAGAATATCCTGGTCAAGAATATCGAATTAAGGTAAGTAATATTGATTTTAAAAAATATCAAAGTGTTTAATATCGTTAGCAAAAATATCGTTGAATTTTTTAATTAGTGTTATATATTTTAGTATAGGTTTTAAATGTATGTGATGTATGTTTTTTTGTATAAGAATTGTTTGTATTTTTAATATATGTGTTACATTTTTAGTAGTTATTAAAAAAAAAATTATTTGATTTTTGCGTTTTTAGTCTTGGAGCGGGTTGTGGGTTTATAGGGGAATAGGGTCGGAAGTAATTTAATTATATTAAATTAATTGATTATTTTTTATTTATTAATATTTGTTTAATTTAGATGTTATAGTGTTAAATGTGTAAAGTAATGTATTAATAATTAATTAATAATTTGTTGTTAATTAATAATAAATAATTAATTTGTAATTAATTATGGTAATTGTGTAATTAATTTTAGGTGTGTGTTTTGGTGTTTATAGGTGTAAAGGATGGGAAGTAATTTATTTTTAATTGATAGAATTAATAGCTGGTTGTTAATTAATTTTAATTAATTGGTAATTAATTATGGTAATTGTGTAATTAATTTTAGGTGTGTGTTTTGGGGTTTATTGGGGTAAAGGGTGTTAAGTAGTTTATTTATTTTTTATTAATAATTATTTGTTAATTAATATTAATTAAATTAATTAAAAATGTATTATGGCAATTGTGTAATTAATTTTAGGTGTGTGTTTTGGTGTTCATAAGGGTAATGGATGGAAGTAATTTGTGTTTAATTAATTAATATATAGTTGTTAATTAATGTTAATTATTTGATATTTATTTTTCGTAATTGTTTATTTTTTGTGTGTTGTTTTTACTTTTAAAGGGGTAAAGGGTGGGTATTGAATATATTTTAATTACTTTATGATTAGTTGTTATTAGTAATAGTTTTTAATTTAAAAATCAGTTTTAATTGCGTTTATTATTTTATAGTTTAATTTAGGTGTGTGTTGTGAACATTATAGTGTTAAAGTGTGTGTAGTTAATTAATGTTTATTAGTTTTTATTTTTAATAATATTTTTTTAATTGATTATTAAATATGTTAATTATGGAAGTAAATGTACTTTAAAATGTTGAAGTGTGTTGTTATTGGTGTGGTGTTATCGGGTAGGAAATCAAATAAATACATTTATGTTTTAATTAATGTTTTTGTTTGTAAATATTTTCTAGTTTAAAAGAATTGTTTTTTTTAAATGTATTTATTATTTAATTTTACATAATATTTGTAGGTATTTGTTATATGTAATATAAATTATAATATGTTTTCTTTTTATATATTTAATATATTTTTTTCAGTTTTTAAAGTATTATTTATTTATTTTTCAAATTTTTCTTAATTTTTATTTTTTTTAATTGTTGGAGTGTGAATAGTAATTTTTGCCTCTCTGCTATCCAACACTTTCCCTACTGTTGCACTCATTGGAGTGGGATTAGTATTTTTTACCTCTCCGCTATCCAACACTTTCCCTACTGTTGCACTCACTGGAGTGGGAATAGTAAATTTTACCCCTCTGCTGTCCAACACTTTCCCTACTGTTGCACTCACTGGAGTGGGAATAGTAATTTTTACCCCTCCGCTATCCAACACTTTCCCTACTGTTGCACTCACTGGAGTGGAATAGTAAATTTTTCCCCTCAGCTATCCAACACTCTCCCTACTGTTGCACTCACTGGAGTTAGATTAGTAACTTTTTACCCCTCCGCTATCCAACACTTTCCCTACTGTGGCAGTCACCGGACTGGGAATACATTTTTTTACCCCTCAGCTATCCAACACTTTCCCTACTGTTGCACTTACTGGAGTGGGAATAGTCAATTTTACCCCTCCGCTATACAATACTTTTCCTACTGTTGCACTCACTGGAGTGGGAATAGTAATTTTTGCCCCTCCGCTATCAACACTTTCCCTACTATTGCTCTCACTGAAGTGGGATTACTAATTTTCACCCCTCCGCTATCCAACACTTTCCCTACTGTTGCACACACTGGACTTGGAATAGTAATTTTTACCCCTTCCCTATCCAACACTTTCCCTACTGTTGCACTCACTGGAGTGGGAATAGTAATTTTTACCCCTCTGCTATCCAGCACTTTCCCTATTGTTGCACTCACCGGAGTGGGCATAGTTATTTTTACTCCTCCGCTATCCAACACTTTCCCTACTGTTGCACCGACTGTATTGTGAAATTTAGGTTTAAATATATTTTAATAGTTTAATGTTTTGCCTGAATTAGGGAGGAACATGGCGGCCGCAAGCTTAACAGCTGCGGTCCGCCGCGGGGGGTATTAATGGTGTTTATGGTGTCCCAACGGGTCTAACTGCAATTATTTCCCTCCCGCACTGAGGCTAGGCTTCCCCCCCCCCCAGCACCCTAAGGGAGTTATACGTAATGATTTTCTTCTCTTCTGCCCCTCCGGGGGCTCGGATCGAGTTACCTGTGGCGATGATGGCGTGGCCGGCGGCTGGTGTTGGGAAGAGGCGGCGCTGAGGCTTCAAAGACAGGATCAGGCCCGATTTCGGCTCCGGATCATCGGGGGCAGAGCCAGCACTGGTGCTGGAGTATACTCGAGTTCCTGGGTCCGTACATAGTGTGGGTGGAAGTCGGGATTTGACGCCCCGGTAGGGAGTCCAGTTCAGAGCTATTTCCTCCCCGAGAACGCCGGATGGGACGAAGGTGAGAGGAGGCTCTTTTCTTCTTTGTCTGGAGGCTTGGGTGGTAATGTGCGTCTCCCTTACAAGACGGCCAGTATAATTTCCAAATCGCTTACAGAGGAGGAGGCTCATTTTAACTGCATGGAGATAAGTGGTGAAACAGGGACAGTGATAGCGGGCGCCTCACCACCTAAAATAAATAGGTATACTTTGCGGGTGAGAGTGGCGCACTCGTCTAATAACATTGATATCACTAAGCCTATCCTACCTCCACGAGTCTCCCCACCTGTCTCCGAAGTAAGAGAATCAGTGAAGCAGCGTAAGCAGAAAGAGGTCACGAAGGACGACGGGGCAGTCCCTAAGGGAGAAGAGGCTGGTAAAAGGAAGGGCAGAGGTAGGGGCAAGAAGGCATCACCCCCCAAAATAAAAATAAGAATGACCCCCTCATTGAAGACATACTATAAGGTCATGTCCTCCTCAACTGCCTCAACTGTTTCTGGCTGTGACCCCTCAAAAAGCGTGGGCCAAGATAGTCTGCTGGTAGGTGAGCATAGCCCTCTGAGCCATCCCCAGGAGGAAACATGCATAGCCCGTGAGGGGATGCCTAGTACTCTACAGGAAGACACAGCAGGGAGTTTTTATGGTGCACCAGCTATACATCCAGAAGTGAGCCTTTCGAATAGATATTCTGCTCTGGCTACCCAGGACTCTCAGGAAACACCACAGAGTGCTTTAGAAACCACAGATGACCATGTGACTATAGACCCCACGACACACTCCTTGGCAGATATTTTACTCGCCTTGAAGGATGAAATGTCAAGTAGATTTTCCGTCTCTGAGATGAACCAGGCTGAGATGGCCAGTAGATTTTTGGTTTCAGAAGCAAACCAGGCGGCCATCCAAGCCTCTTGCGAAGTCCTGACTAAGAGACTAGACGAAGTTACCTTAAGAACTGATGCAATTGAGCTGGAGATTCCCAAAATTAAAGTGACTATGCATACTACCTCCGCAGAAGTGGCCAAGCTATCGGCCCAGAACAAAGAACTTAAGGAAGATCTTGAACGTTTAGAAAACCACTCTGGGAAGAACAATTTAAGGCTCTTGAACGTTCCCGAAGCCCTGGCGGGGTCAGATATAAAAGGGTTCGTGATTTCCTTATTAAAAGGGACAGTTTTGAAGAACTCATCCGATGTGGATCTTGTTCATGAGATACAAAGGGTACATCGTGATCCCTTTAAGAGGAACTTAGCCAGGCAAAAACCCAGGAAGATCCTGGTTAATTTTCTGTCATACTCCGTTAAGGAGTTGATCTTATCTTTAGCTCTCAAGGAAGGCACGATATCATCTGAGGGTCCAAGTCCCTTTTCTTTTTCCATAAGATCTGACATTTCCCATATTACCGCAACGAGACAGTGGGAGCTGGGGAAGAGGCTCGAGGAGCTAAACAACATGGGGGCTAAGGCTCAGCTGAAGTTTCCTGCACTTTTGCGTGTAATGTGGAATAATCATATGCACCAGATTCGCACAATCGAGGAGGCTGATGCTCTCATTGCAAAAATCAAAATAGAGTTGGGGGGCAGAGAGGGGGAGCGCTGGGGTGAGAGGACTTATAGACAGGAATTTATAGGCAGTAAGACTCAAGTAAGACCCTAGATTAATGTATTTTTTAAGCCTCGGGGGAGACGGGACCGAATAGGCTTTGCCTATTGGAAGGGAGGGTTCCTCATGGGAATGGGGGGTTGGGTCACGGGGGAGGGGGAAGGGGAGGGCAGGAGGTGGGGGGGAGGGAGCCGTTCACAAGGCGGGGTGCAGTGGGTAAAATAAAAAAAAATGAAACCTCATCTCACTCAATTTTGAAGAAGGTCTGTCTTGTTGATATAAAAAGTTTGCAAGCTAATGGTAGGATCCTCATTAAAAGATAACAAGGTCACCTTTATTTCTTGGAATGTTAACGGGTTAAGGTGCCCTCGCAGGCAAAGATTGATTATGAAATATATAGAACTTTCCCCAGCTCAGATCTGTATTATCCAGGAAACACATTTAAGCTTTGCAGAAAGTCGTTTAATTTTTTCCAGAACTCCCTGGATAAAATACTATTGCACCTCACAACAGACGATTAGCAGCAGAGGTGTTGCAATTTTGATTAAGCATGGGGCTTATTGCTCTATCAAATCAGTGCAGACAGATCAGACTGGGAGGTGGGTAGTTGCGCAGTTGGACTTTGGAGGGGTGGAGCTAGTATGTGCTTCGTTCTATGGCCCCAATGTTGATGATTCGACATTTATTTGCAAGCTACAATCTAAACTAATTTTAGCAACTCACCCTTTGATTATAGGTGGTGATTTTAATGTCCTTTCAGATCCACTAAAAGACAGGTCCAATCAAAGTCATTATGTAGGGGCGCCTCGTGTTCGCCGTGCAATGATAAATATGTTGCATGACTTGGACCTGGTTGATGTCTGGAGGGCAAAGAGGGGAGACCTTCAGGGGTTTACATTCCATAGCAAAAAACACGGTCACTCATCCAGGATTGACTATATTTTAACAGATAGGGCAACTTTGGTTGGCCTAACGGAGATTTCAGTTTACCAAGTCATCTCTCCGACCATGCCCCAGTTCTTTTTCCTATCTCAGTAAAACATATAAATTACAATCTAGATGGGCACTTAATAGAGCTATGCTCCTGGACTCTGGGATAATTCAGGCCATTAAGCTATCCTCTTTAGAATTTTTTTCTCTGAATATGGGCTCTACCTCCATGGACTTTATCTGGGATGCCTTTAAGGCTAACCTGCGGGGTAGGCTTCATGGACTTATATGTTCTAAGAATAGGGCTGAGGCCCGGGAGCTCCATGACATCGAGGAGAGAATACTCCAGTTAGAGAATGAGAGGAATAGACTTAGTCATGGGAACCCAGGAAAGCTGTCCCAAGTCCAGGGCGACCTGGATCGTGCTAGGCAAGAATATAGGGGTAAATTAGATGTAAAATGTATGGCACAATGGCTCACAAAGAATATGCAAAACTTTGAGTATGGGGAGAAGGCTGGTACCCTTTTGGCCTGGAAAGCAAGAGCGGATCGCTCTAAAAATAACATCAATGAATTAATAATAAACAGCAATGGAGATAAGTCTAGTAATGTTGAGGACATGCAAGCCTGCCTGCTTTTGCTTTTTCAGATCTCTATAAAGAAGATTTGGTCCCGTCGATTGGTCATATACAAACTTGGCTGAAGAGTAAATCTTTACCAACTCTTACTGATGAGAGCCGTGATATCTTAGATGCTCCTATCACTCCTGAGGAGATTAAAGACCAAATAAAAAAATGTAAGAATAAAAAGGCAGCAGGCATGGATGCACTTCCAAATGAGGTTTATAAACTTCTGGCAGAAGAACTGATCCCAGCATTGGGTACCACCTTTGATTCAGTATATTGCCTTACGGGTAAAGTCCCTAAGTCCTGGAAGGAGGCTACTATAGTATTGATCCCAACGCCTGGGAAGGATCCTTTAAAAGCTGACTCCTATCGTCCAATCTCCCTGCTGAATGCCGATTATAAGATCTTTATGGGTCTATTGGCGGGGAGATTGGCTAAATTAGTCCCTAAACTGGTTCATATTGATCAGAAGGGCTTTGTATCAGGGAGGTACATCCAGGAACAGACACAACTGTTAATAGGTAACATCGACTTGGCCAATGGAAGATCTGACCCTCTGGCCATAGTGGCCTTGGGTGCGGCCAAGGCTTTTGATAGGGTCTGTTGGGTGTACCTCTGGGAGGTATTAGAGGTAATGGGCTTTGGCCCTATCTTCATTCAAACCCTGAGGAACTGCTATCAGGGGGCCTCTGCTAGGATCCTTCTAAATGGCATGTTGACCTCTAGTTTTAATATCCAGAGAGGAACCCGACAGGGTTGCCCTATTTCCCCTCTCCTGTTTAACATCTACATAGAGCCATTAGCGCAAGCCATTAGACTAGACGACTCAATCTACCCTTTTAAGTCTCAACAATATAGCTGTAAGTTAGCTCTGTATGCTGACGACTTGATCTTATATACCAACAACCCTGAGGCGACTATCCCTCGGGTTGAAGCTCTACTAGAGGAGTTTGGTTCTCTCTCAGGTTACTTAACCAACACCTCAAAAACCGAGGTGATGTGTTGGAACATTGACCAATGGGAGGGTATAACCAGCAATGAGTTTAGGTACCTGGGTATACACATTGTTAAAGATCTGGATAAAATCCCCTTGATTAATTTGAATAAAATCATAAAGGAAATAGACCGCCTCTTTAGTAGATGGAGGAGTCTTCCCTTGACTATCTACGGGAAGGTAAACTTGGTTAAGATGGTTATCCTCCCTAAGTTGACCTACCTGTTCAATGCGGTCCCATTGGGGTTTCCCAGTAAGAGCATAAGTAAGGTTCAGGGTAAGATTGGGAGCTTTATTTGGGGCGAAAGGTGCGAGGCTTTCCTGGAAAAACTGAGGCGCAAGCTTATAAAAGGGGGTTTGGCCCTCCCGGATATTGGTTGGTATTTAGTTGCTTTCCAATTTAAAGGTATCCGGATGTTACTTTCAAAACCAGAAGAGTCAGCGTGGGGAAGGCTGTTGGGTGAAATGGCTATGATGGAAGGTGGAGGAGGCGGAGAGGGCTTTCTGTATAAGTTTGGGGCCCCGAGGTACTTCAAACGAGTACGCCTGAAGATCCTTAGGGCAGCCTTGGAAACATGGTATAAAGTGAGACGTAGATGGGGAATCGGATATTATTCAGATTTTGCACCTATCTGGGATTCCCCGGTACACCTTTATGCCTCAGGGATAGTTTGGCTGTTCCCATTAAGAGGGCGGGCGTTAACATCTGGTCGGAATTGCTAGATGCAGAGGGGATCCATCCTTTAGAGATGTTAAGGGCCAAGATCGGTATTGGGTTTTCCAGGTTTAAGTATCTACAACTTGTTACATGGTTTAAAGCAGAAAAGGAGGAGGTCAGAGGAAACTGGGAAACGGAGCTTTCTCTTCAAACATCGCATCCAATTAAGAAGGAGATATCTATGTGGTACAACAAGTTTTTGGATGCAGAAGATCGGGAAACTCCATCACAACTCTCAGGGGCCGATTCCGATTCGGGCCGGAAATCTCTCCGACCGAGCCGGACCCGGAGAGATTTCCAACCGAATCGGACCCTAGCAGCCCGACCGAACGAGTACGATGCGCACATATGCTATCGGACTCGAGTCGGTCGGACTCCCATTGAAGTCAATGGGAGCCGGTCGTACAACGCGTACGCGGGCTCGCATTGACTCAATGGGTGCGAGGTGAACAAGAGCGCCCCCTACAGCGGGTACGCCTCGAAGCGACTCGCGGCGTACATGCACAGGTAGGGGGACCCATGGGTCCCCCCTGAGTGCGACTCGTGCGGCTACGCATACAGGGGGGTCCGACACGGACCCCCAAAGTACGGCTCCGACTGCTTCTTGGAGCCGGACGGCACGAGTCGGTCGGACTGCTCGCGGCGCGCATCGTACTTGCCCGGTCGGGGAGCGTCTCCATTGCGCGGTGCGAGGTGCATCCGTGCGAGTCGGTCGGTGCGGTTGGGACCCGCAAACGAGTCGTTCGGCGAATTCGAACGCGCTCGCATCGTACTCGCTCGGCCGGACTCACGTACGAATCAGTCGGGAAAAAGGGCTCCGAATCGGATCCGGTTCAGCCGAATCCGATTCGGTGCCCTACCGGCCGAGATCGGAATCGGCCCCTATGTGTGGACTCAATCCCCCCTTGAACCTACTATAGATGCCCTGTACGAGCCTTCGCTGAAATTATTATATAAATTTATCAAACCAGCAAGCCTAAAAAAGAACCACTTTTTCGTTATTAAAAGGCTTTACTATACGCCCGCCAAAATAGCCAAGTTTGCCCCACTACCTATTCCTAAATGCCCTAGATGCATGACTTCTAATGCCAACGATATTCACATCTTTTATGAGTGTCCCGAACTGAGAAATCTTTGGAAAAGGGTGGGAGACGCTATTTGTGGCATCTTTAATGCGTGCATTGAAGTCAACTTGTCTCTAGTGTTTTTGGTGATGATGGATTGTTTAGCCAGATTGCATCACAGACACAACGTGGGTTGTTATTATATTTGGTGCTTCTCGCCCGGAGAGAGGTCTGCAAGAAGTGGAAAGACCCTCTACCCCCGAAGAGTGATGACTGGCTCAAAGCTGTCTTTGCCATGGCTCGTTTAGATCAGGATGGAGTAGGGGTAAGCTTGATCAACATTTGGCAGCCTCTTTTGAGTTGGGGTCGCAATCTGAGATTAATATAATCAGTCCTATGATTACACCAAGCTCTAACTAAATTGGGCTGGTCCGGGTGACCTAAGCAAGTGCGGTAAGTCGAAGGGTGCACAGATCGAAATATCAGCTTTGTAAGACTCGCAGAAGCTTATTGGTGAGATGAGGACAAAAAAAAAAAATAGTTTAATGTTTTAATTTATTATAGATTTTTGTTTTTTAATATTTCAAATCTTTGATATATATTTTTATTTTGTATATAATTTTAAACTTTTAACATAAAATAAAAATAATAGTTTATTAATTGTTTTAAAGTAAATATATATGTATAAATAATTATGTTTCTGTGTTTATCTTGTTTAAGTTTATTTGTTATATTTTATTAAAATGTATATTAAATTCATTTAATTTTGTTAAAATTAAATATAATATTTAATATATTTAATATATATTATTTTATTTTATATTTATATAAAGTTGATATTTTATACATCTATATTTTTTATATTGATATTTTTTAGTCGATATTTTTCTACTTACTAGGACTCAATATTTTTCTTGTCTATATTTTTTATCCCTAATTTTTACATCGATATTTATTACATCGATGTTGCATCAGTGAACCTCTGTCAACAGCCATATAGCACTATGAGCATCCATGGCTTATTTGATGGTCAGTGATAACCCCAAACAAGCCAACGTAGCCCGCAAAACGATAGCATTTGAGTAGCAGTCATGGAAGGCTATCTAATTTGCCATTAAGGAGAATTGTATTTTTAGAAGCACCTTGGCATAATTGATCTGCACCCTCATTTATTTATTCTATTTATTTACAATTTAATATAGCACATAACAGACATGAGGGCTGAAAGTGTTTCACATCAATCCCTGTACAAAATAAATTTGCAGAAAATCTGAAAATATTAAAAAACTATGTACTATTATATATGTTACCTATTGGCAGTCACCAGTAGGTAGTTATAGCAAGGGCTTAGTTTCCATAGGAAAAGTTTTTTGACTTGCTTATAACTTGGAGTCGCTTGACAAATTTCCCGAAATTTTCCCAGAAATGTGTCCTCCTGATTCTAGTTGTGCATGGAAAGTGATTCGTCAAGTGGGGGCTGAGAAAAAGGGGGGTTAAAAAAAAGTGCATTTCCCATGTTAATTCCCATAGAGATTTTAGACACGACTACAGCCCGAACCGCTGAATGGAATTGCACCAAATTTGGCAGAAAGCTAGCTCTTGGTCCAGAAAGATACCTTTTTGTTATTTGGTGTAAATCTGTGCTGCAGTTTTGGAGATATTAAAGGAAAGCCACATTTGTATAGCTAGAGGCACGGACCCCCGATCTCGTGCAGAGATTTGGTTGGCTGCCAACACTTGAACCAGCAAGTGTTGGCAGCCATCTTGGGACTCGGACTCAGCTGAGTCCCGAACAAAAATGTATGAAAAAGAGAAGGGGGCAGAGTAGGAATACCCTGAGCCCGTAGGCCTGGTGCTTGGGTCCCACAGAGAACCCACCTTGCCCGAAAACCATTTTAAAAAAAATGTTCACGGTGAAAATCGCAACGGATTTGCGCGCTTGCTTGCATTTCAGACCCTGGGTGGGCCAGGTCCCGGGGGGGACATATTATAATATATAATTTGGGGTGGGCACGCACACAGCCCCCCTCCTCATGGGCGATAGCCCCGGGGACCGCGACCTCCCAGGTGCGAGGCCACAAACATGTAAATCAATGGAGGTGGTGTCGTGTAGTTCCTATATAACCTATACAGGATCTGCGCGTTTGGATAACATAAACTGTGGGATTGGTGGCAGACTGATTCCGTGCACCCCCACCGGGTATGTTAGCCTGTCTGTATCAGCTAGCTCACAGTGCCACTAGAATCTCCTCTTATCGGGGAGAGAATAGTTCTTGGCAACCTCAGAACATGACAACCCTGATCCCTCAGAATCGTGGAAACAATATACTACCTTTCGCTCAGTCACTCGTGCTCACTTAGTTTGTCTCAGAGAGATACACAGAATAAACAGGCTGGGCGTTTTCAATAAGACTTTATTGAACAGTTGTTATTCTAGTGTAGAAAATATGAGCTGCAACAACCATTAGACAGTAGCAGAGATATATGGTTAGAAGCACTACGAAAGTAAAGGGATGGTAAAGCTCTACCATATTACAATAATCATGTATACATACAAGTATATAAAACACATGATAAAAAGTGCGTACTACTATGATGCCGCCCTAACTAGATGTACCTAAATGTAACTAGCATCTGTGTAGGTGTTATGCCAAGAATCCCTCTAGGATCTAGTCAACCCCATTACCTGAGAATGAGAGAATATGGGATCCCGTCCTGGTCTCGAGTTGGACACCCCGCGAGGGATGTTAGACCACTGCGAGATGGAGTGTCTGCATGCAGGAACCTCAGCGTCTCTGGTCAGTGTGTCAGCCGGAAAGTCTCGGTCTCCTCTGTCCTTCTAAGCAAGATGTGATGTATATATACCCATAGGTCTCCCCAGGGGTCTTACCTTGCTGTGTTACTGTGTCGGCCTAAAGGATGACGTCGGGCCTGAACTTTATACAGAGATATTATTCAGGAGATGTTCGTCCTGCTGTTAGTCCTGCTGTGCTTCCAAGAAGCCTCATGCATAATGTATGAGATTCGAACCAGGGGGAAACCCGCGTTCTGAAAGCAGCGTCGTATCTAGGTAAAAGGACAGTCCCTAAGATCCGTTATGTATGTAATGTAGGGAAGAATATAGGTGAAAGGTTGCAATGTTACCTGCGCCTATATAGGGTACCTATATGGAATATAACACCCACTCCTCTTCTGACTGGAAGACATATGTAACTTATTACCGTACTACTAGTATAACTAGATTTTGTTACGCATAAAGTTTATAAAAACATTGGTTTTGCTAAAATGTTTAAAACTTCCAAAAAATTCTAAAGAACTTAAAATGTTAAAACAAAATGTTTGCAAGCCATAGCTCTAAAGTGTCCGTAGTGTATAGTCCGAACTACTATAAGCATTAGAAAGCCATGTATGCCCAATAAATGAAAGAAATGTCAATTTTGTTTTCGAGTTCCAAATTTGAGCTTGTTTAAAAAAGGGCGAATTTCTTCCAGCACACGACGAGCCAAATGAGTCAAATGTTTATGTGTCCTGACTGGTAGACGCAACATTTTCGTTGCTTGCTTCCGCAGTAGACGGCCCCTGTAGCACCTCGCAGAGTACGTCACTTGAGCACACTGTCCACAGCCGGTGCTGTGGCAGCCTGTGCGCCGTCCAAAGTCTGGGTGTCAGAGGAGGAGCCAGTGTCCATACCAACAGGTGCTATTACTACCTGTGGGGGCTCTAGGAATGCCGCCATCAACTTCGGAATACGCTGAGGACACTGCAGAACATGGGCCATTATCGAGTCCAGTAAAGCATTCACTTCCAGTTGCGCACATGATGGGAGTGTCAAACCAAGGTCTAACACGCATTCTTCTCCGCAAAACAGGCATCGGAGGACAGGTAAGATGCAGTCTATCCATACTGGTCGAAATGACAAGAACCAAGATGCACTTAGTTCTCTTAGGCGAGGCATGCCTAGATGTTGTACCATGCGGTCACGGTATTTACGCTCCAGGAGTGCTTTTTCCATCTCCTTGGTGACTGGGACGTCCATTGCGTAGCAGATGGAAAACGATCAGGATACGTGCTACTAGAAACAGGATTGGCTGAAGTCCTCCAAAGATGCTTCCGAATACGGAGTGTATGCAGTTTGGTATAACTCCAAGTACCATCTGAAAGGTGCCCAGAAGTCCAGAACCTATGTTCTTAAATAGGTGGACTATGCCTGTCGTATCAGACATGTTAAAGATGCGATTTACCATTTCTACGAAATGGAAAGGGCAGTTTGTATGGATAAGCACCTATATCTCTGCCGAAGACCTTGCGATCTGAAGATCAAAAGTCTCTCGAGCGGAGGTTAAGGGCACAGACTTCTGTAAAAGCATGGCTTTCATTCAGCTTAGAGTATCAAACCGTATTAAAGAAACATTCAGTGAAGGCCATAATGGCACCTCCCTGACTGTATGTGTCGGTGGAAACAATACTTGCATACAACAAATAACCCTGGAGCTCACGGTTACTAGATATGCGATGCCCGGGAGCATTCCGCAGCAGCCTTGACTGTTCAGCATCAAGTAACTCCCATTTGAAAGTAGCTTGAATGCTGGAGTAATCACTGCAGCTGGGGCACCCCTCAAATGGCAGGACAAGTTCGCTACAGAACCATTACAAGCCCCGTGCAGCATTATCTCCTGGCATATGAGTGATCAACTTAAAGCGTTCTCACAGCTTGTTCTTCTTAGAAACACTTCTCGATCCCCACTCCGGCATCGAAATCTGTATGGTAATACCCATGATTCCTTAATGTATTCCTTACCCATTTTTTCATATCTGCCTGCCTGCTTTCGTTCAAGGCAATGGATTAGCCATTCTGTGGACAGTGATTCTGCCACTGTAAATGCTAATCTATCCAGTTTTTCGATACGCAGCATTGTATATTTTGCTCCCCTTTGTGCCATTTCTATCTGTTTATCTGTTAGATTGTATTCAGAGAACAGAAACATGCTGTTAATATAACGCCAAGGCACATAGCCTGCACGCCAAGATTGCAGCGTCCAGCTTAACAACATAATAGAACGTAATTGAGATTGCCCGTGTTGTAATATGGCCAAATCTTGTTCTAGTATGTCTATCGCAGAAGATATAATGTTGCCTAAGGAATATATCCTGGAGGTCAATGTAGTTAGCCCATTGTCTACCACTGCTAGAGATTTTTCTAGATGTATACGGTCTATTTCACGTAATCTCTCTGCAGCCTCTTGTTGGGATATTTTCCATATTTCATTGTAGACAGCATAAATGAAACGTTTCTGACGTGGCTTCCAGGGACCTTGTAAAAAATCCCTAAGATCCACATCCTGTGACAGTAAGGATAAGTGTTGTTTCACCTGTGTGAGTGTTGAGGTTTTTATCCAATCAAGGCACAACTTTCCAACACTGTAGGATGTCACTACCCCTGGGTGTTCTCTCTGTACATAACGTGGATCTGGCCTATGGATACTAAACCCTTCGGTTTTACCCAAGAATCTTGCCTGACAACTATTGGTGTCTGTGGGCCAAATCAACCATTTCTTCCAATTGATGTCTGATAGGTTGTATTGTATGATGTCATCTACTGTAATCTCTTTCTGTGATGTGATGTTACCCTCCATATGTGATGGAGTCGGCAACCGAGGTGTGTTCAATTCTTTGTTCTTGGCTAGTCCAAGGCAAGACGTCTGTTGCACTGTCTCGTTCAAGAACATGATCTGCTGAGGGATGAGGCATGCTCTAAATAAAGATTCTGTTCCCTGAACTTGCCATTCTCTAGTACCCCAGATTGATTTTAAGTCTATGGTGTCCTTCCATACGTCGTAACCTTGTTCAGACAACTGGGCAATAAAGGAAGCAGAGTAAATCTGTTTGGTGTTTGTTAACATATTTTTCTGTGCTGATGTTGGTGCAACCTTATAGTAATATGAGGCTGGGTCAGACATATTAAACCCTAAAAAATATGGAAACTTTTGTGTGAATGTTTTTGAACTGCCTTTCGGCGGTGTTGGACAATGTTCCCACTGGTTTTATGTGAACACATTTCTAGGTTTAGCAGATTTATGCAGAAAATGATGACCATAATGTTGATAACAATACATTGTTTCGAAATCTGATGTGCTTTCCAATGTTTCACTATTAGAAAATGCAGCAGATTTTTCTAAATCAGACAACATGTTATTTACAGTCTCAAAATCCCAATCATCGGAAAATGTACTTGAGGTAATGATATCACTCAATGATATTTTAAATAAATGTGGAATTCTTAAACGTTCGGTCGGACTCAAATATATCGAAATCAACCTTGTCCCAAACTATACCATCAGGTATAGGAACTGCTGTAATGTTCACTTGTGACAAGTCTCTTTGTTATCGATGAGATGATTGGTGTGGTTTTAAAATTAAATTCACCTTTTGGGCTGCAGAGCTTTATCGAAGGTATTTTCCATTAATAAGCATGCTAAAAACTATTACTAAGCCTACCCAGAAAAGAAAGAAAAGTATCCCGGTGATTACCCATAGTTCTACCCAAGGTGATACCAGGTAAGTCTTTTTAAGAAAGTTCAGAAAGTCTTTAACTTGCTGCTTGCATGATTTTTGGGCTGGCATCGTTTCAGGTTCACTTGGATCCAAAGAAAACGTATCAAAGTTTATGAAGTAGCCAGAAGCAGTTCGATCAATTGTTGGTATTGCATCAGGATTTGTGGAAATCGTAGTTTGCTCTTGTTGAGGCATGTTGATGTAGACATCTGTATTTGGTCGAATTGAAATTTGTCTTTCATTTTGATTCTGAATATGAACTTCAGGTTCAAGGGGAACAAGTCCCATAGCATTGTTGCATAGTCCATCATTCCATGCAGGAGGCTCTTCGAACGTGATGAGTCTTTCCATTTGAACTTCTTGAATTGTAGTGAGAGGAGGGCATCTGCTACTTTGGAGTCCACGTGGCCTACTACTTAGTATCGGCCACATAGTGTGGTTTGATTAGGTCGATTGAGACAAATCTTTTCTCCTTTTTTCCGGCAGGAGGCGGTAGAAGTACAGTTCTTGTTCCTTCAACTGCTAGGACCTGTACAGGTTTTCTGTATGATGGCCCAAATTCTTTTTTGTCCGCTATTTTCTCTCTGACCAGATCCCTGACTTTTGGGATCCAGACAGGTCTTGCCGTGACTGATTTAACTACCCCAGTGGCGGTCTGCTTCATATGGACATTACTTTGTTGTGTCCTGTATTTATTTAGATCCTGTAAAACAGCCAAACGATCATGGATGTCAAAAGGCTTTTCATCTGCCACTGCGCCTTCACAATCAAGATCAGGTACCCACATTCTTGTCCCAAATAGGACCTCATATGGAGTGACCCCCCCTAGAGAACGTCTTGGCATATTATTCAATGCTCGCGGCACTCCATACAAATGTTTTACCCAACTCTCACCCGTGCCTAATACCCTCGCTGTTAAAGACTGCTTTAAGTCTCGGTTTTCCTCTCACGACCTGAATTTCCCTCGGGATGAGTACGGGAGAGGAGTACCGCAATGCTACACCCAATTCTCGCATGGCCTCCTTGTAAGCCCAAGAGCTAAACGCAGGGCCCTGGTCAGAATGTAATGTGCCAATTGCGTATGCCCCTATAAAGACTCGCAAATCTTTTATAACAGTTTGAGCGTCAGCCGAGCGTTGGGGCCACACCCATAGGAATCTTGAGCAAGAATCCACTGCTACCATGATATACCTGTAAGCCCCATCTCTTTGTAAGGGGCCGCAGAGGTCCAAGTAAACACACGCTAGTGGTTTGTCTGATATTAATAACGGTGTCTGTGCTGGACGTGTTACGGTGGAACCTTTCATCTGCTGGCAGATTTCGCATTTCAAGACATAGGGGCCGATTCCGATCTCGGCCGGTAGGGCACCGAATCGGATTCGGCTCAACCGGATCCGATTCGGAGCCCTATTTCCCGACCGAGTCGTACGTGCGTCTGGGCGAGCGAGTACGATGCGTGCGCTCGCGAAATCTCCGACCGACTCGTTCTCAGGACCCGACCGCTCCGACCGACTCGCACGGGGACAACGTGCACCGCGCAATGGAGACATTCCCCAGCCGGGTAAGTACGATGCGCACCTCGACCGCTCCGACAGACTCGCGCAGTCCGGCTCCAAGGAGCTGTCGGAGCCACACTTTGAACACGCTGTAGGGGGCGCCCTTGTTCGCGTCGTGCCCATTGAGTCAATGGGAGCCCATGTACGCGTCATACGACTGGCTCCCATTGACTTCAATGGGAGTCCGACCGGACCGAGTCCGATAGCATACGTGCGCATCGTACTCGTTCGGTCGGACTGCTAGGTCCGATTCGGTCGGAAATCTCTCTGGGTCCGGCTCGGTCAGGGAGATTTCCGGCCTGAATCGGAATCGGCCCCATAGTCTTTAGTCTGCTTTGTTAGTCCAGGCCACCAATAGGGTTGTTTCAATAAAGAAACAGTCGCCGTAACTCCTGCATGTGCAGAACCTATCCCTTCGTGTGCTGCTAGAATTAATCCTAACATACGATCCATGTTTGGAATTACTCTATCCCCCACTCCAGGAATCTGAGCAAATGGAATGTTATTGGCATCTAACTTTTTGCGTGAAGCAATGACAGCCACCAAAATCTCACTGTCTATTTCTCGTTTTAGAACGAGTGATTGCAGCTACGGAAGCCGTGCGTACAGCCCCCTTTGCGGCTTCATCAGCCAATGAATTCCTTTCAACGTGAACGCCATCATGCTGATGACTCAGTGTATGTATCACGTGAGCTCTCGGTAGTTGGGTTTTCAACTCCACTACCTGTTCCCATAGCATTTTGTGCTTAATTGTGCCACCTTTTGCATCTTTGAACCCGTTTTGAACCCAGTGCTGCAACTATTCATTATATGACTGCACACAGTAAAATGAATCACACACAATTAGTGTGGGGAATTCTCGATCCGTATTTACCAGTGCCAGTATCACGGCTTTTAACTCTGCCAGCTGTGCCGTGCAGTCTCCTAGAGTTTGCGTTTTTGTGCAACTTGGGTGGAACTTTCCATCCGCATGCGACCTTTAACGATTGCAATGCTGCTGCTATATTGTTGCTTACTTCCTATGGCCGGTTGAGCAGATCCGTCAATGTAAATTATATATTCATACTGATCTAGAGGCATTATTTTGTTTGGTAGAGGATATTCTTGTTCGTATTGCAGAAATGCTTGTGTCTTTAGATTTAGGTCGTACCTGTATTCAACATCTGTTGCAGTGAGAGAATTAGCCCATTGTATCCATCTCAGATGTAAGGCTTTAGCGTTAGGAACACTTGCCTTTGTCGCAGCCTCTAAGGCTGGAAACGGAGTCACTACTATTATTCATTTCCCCTGTGCCAGTGCTCTTTCTCTTACTCCAGCATTTTGTACTGCTGTCAGAATTTTTTCGGTAGATGTGAAGTGCATCTCAGCATTTGTGTACAAATGTGATTTGTATGCAATTGGTACTGTTTCACCTTCATTATATGTTAGATAGGTGTACCCAGATTGACCCGCAACTATACGGATCACCGGGTTGCGTACGTTTACGCGTGTCTGTAAGTGTTTGGAAGCTATCATGTCAGCTTGTAGGGAACTAAGTGTATCTGTGTGTTCCCGTGTCCATTGTCTAACTGAAAAGTCAGGTTTTATTAAATCGTAGAAAGATTTTACTCTTTCTGCGTAATCTAAAATGTATGTTCTACCAAAATTTAGGAATCCCAGGATTGATTGTAAATTTTTTAATGATTTTGGAGGTTGGAGCAGCGCGCATTTTCTAAAAATTGGCTGCCAGGCTTTTCCCTTCACTTGAAAGCTCATATCCGAAAAACAGGACACTGAGGTGGGCAATTTTTGATTTTTAAAGTTGAATTTGTAGCCCTCAGATGCAAACCCCAAAATTATGGTATTCACTCTGTTCAAGTGCTCCTCTAGGTCATCGTCCGTTAGATAAATATCATCCACATAGGACAATGCCTCTTCATCCACATTTTGGAGTAACTCAGTTACTCTGGCTGTAAAAAACAACCCCGGGCTATTCTTATACCCTTGAGGAAGTCGACAAGATTGACGCTGGGACCCTGGGCTGAGAATGCTGTTAGATACCTGCTTTTAGGCACTATATTTTGGCAGAAAAATCCATTTGAGATATCAAGTGTTGTTTTATATTTTTTCCGCACAATGTTATTCATTAATGCAGCACTGTGTGCATTTTGGACTGCAAATGTCTTAGTGCAAGTGTTTAAATGTCTATAATCTAAAACTAAACGCTCACGAATTGTCTGGTTTTGATACCAGAAACAAAGGGTTATTCATTTGAGAGGTGCAAGTTTCAATCACCCTTTGGTATTCAAGTTGATCTACATTCTCCCTGACCTGTTTTTTAGCTTCTTGCTCTATTGGATACTGCCTCTGTGCAGTTGGATTTTTTTTTAAAGGAATTATGTGGTGGGTTGAATCCTCATCCTATCCAACATGGTTTTTGTATAATGCTAGGGCGTGGGCTACTGTGCAGAGTTTGCGGAGACAAAAACTAGCGAGTCAGCTCCTAAACTGCACCCACAGATGCTTTGATTAAGCAACTTTACATGCTAAGAAGCATATAACCAAATCACAATAGTGAACTTTAAAAATGAAAAATATCAGGCAATGAGAGAGGTGATGATTTTGGGGTCCCCCCTAACCTAGGGGGAGGACCAAGCAGGTGCCTTGAACACAAAGAGCATATCATGCTGAACGATTCAGTAGTGGTCCCATCCTCTTAGGACCACCCCAAGCACAGTTATGGGCAAAAATACAATCCCAATCAAAGGCCCTGCAAAGCATTATGGGACGAGATTATCAGTGGGCAGTGAATATTATAGTATCCAATATCAAAATAATTCTACAAAGAGCTGCAGTTCAACTAGTCGTTACTAGGTGTCCCACACGAGTCAAATGCAAAAGCATTGAAATTATTACATCAAGCAGCAGTTCAACTAGTCGTTGCTAGGTGTCCCTCAAGTCAAATGCTTTTGCATTTGACTCATGAGGGACACCTAGTAACGACTAGTGGAACTGCAGCTTCATGAAAGGGTGTCAATGCTTTTGCATTTGACTCGTGAGAGACACCTAGTAACGACTAGTGGAACTGCAGCTTGATGTAATAATTTCGATACATTCTCAGGCCTATTAATCTACCGTCCCCCTGGAGCCTATGGACAATTTCTCAAAGTCCTCCCCGAAACCGTTGCCAACCTAGCTAGCTCCCCTTCCAACTTTAGGATATTAGGAGATCTAAACTTACATCTAGATGATCCCGTGAACTCAGCTGCTTCTGAGTTAGTTAGAAATCTCTCAGCATTTCAGTTTAAACAAAGAGTCTCTGGAGCCACTGACTCTAAAGGTCATCTACTGGACCCTATCTTCACTAATAGTGAGGAACTCTCCGTGGGAGTTCCCATCTGCCTGCCATGGTCAGACCACTTTTTGATTCCCCTATCATGGTGCATCACGGATTCACTCTCCTCTTTTAGCACGGTTAGTAGTCTGGAACGCACATGGGCTAAACTTCCCCTAGAACAGTGGGTTCTAGTGTTTGAAGCTACTAGGCCTTCTTGCAAACCGAACCCCATCATTGCTAATGATAAGTTCAATGAGTGGATCGAGTCCTCTCTAGACCAGGTTCTCCCCAAAAAATCCTCCCCAAAAAAAGTCAGGACCAGCACCTCTCCATGGTACTCCCCTAAGCTCCGCGAATATAAACAAGTCTGTAAAAGACTAGAAAGAACATGGAGAAGGGACTACGCGGCATCTAGCAAACTAAAATATAGGGAGGCTATCAAAACCTATCAAGCTGAAATTAAATCTGCACAAGCCGCCTACTTTGAGGTAAAAATCAGCCTGGCATCTAACTCCCCGCAGGAAATCTTCCGCATCGCAAAGACTCTCCTCAAACTCCCCCCTCCTCGAGCCCCCACTGATGGCGCTCTCACCCGCTGTAACGAACTGGCAGAATTCTTTCACAAGAAAATCCAAGATATATACGTCACCTTCCCTCTTTCGGCCTGTCATAATGACCCGTCGCTAATGGATATCTCTCCTCCTTGCACTAAAGGTCTGTTAGAGGGAATCCCCCTGTGGACCTTAAGTCCTTAGAAACCATCTCAGCCCTTGTAAAATCGGGCTCTCCCAGGGATCCTGCCCCCCCCCCCCCATGCCCTGGATCTATTTGCAGGAACAATTCTTCCAGTGATACTGGAACTGATTAATTCCTCCATCTCTTCTGGAGTAGTGCCCCTGCCTTGGAAATGTGCCATGGTAAAAGCATTACTCAAAAAACCCAATCTGGACCCTGACCTCCTGGGGAATTTTGGTCCTATTTCTCTCCTCCCGGCGATTAGTAAAATCCTTGAAAGACACGTTAATTCAGTCTTAACTGGATTTTTAGAGTCCAACAACCTTCTGCACCCCTCACAGACTGGGTTTTGGCCCCAACAGGGGACAGAAACCGCTCTCTTAGCGGTGGTTGAAGAGTCCAGGAAAATTCTGGACCAAGGAGGTACAGCGGCTATCATCCTCCTGGACCTCAGCGCCGCATTCGATACCGTCAACTACAACATCTTGACTCTTAGACTCAGGAGTCTGGGAGTGACGGGGGTGTCATCACCTGGCTGCAATCCTTCCTGGAAGACAGGTCTTTTCAGGTCTTCGAAGGAAATACCATCTCTCAGCGTATGCCTCTCAGCTGCAGTGTTCCTCAGGGTTCTTCTTTGAGCCCTACACTATTTAATGTATATATGAGCCCGCTGGCTGAGATAGTCCGCCCATTTGGTATAAAAATACTCACATTCGCTGATGACACACAACTTGTTGTGGCCTTAAACCATCCGGAAAATTCACCCTCCGGCCTGGGCCCCTGTCTGAGAGAGGTGGCTAAATGGATGGAGCTCTACTGCCTGAAACTGAACGGAGAAAAGACGGAGCTGATGCTCCTAGGCAACTCTCCCATCTTCGCCTCAGGGTTACTGTGGCCAGACTGTCTCTCGGCCCTGCTCCTGCACCAAAAAATCAAATCAAAAGTCTGGGCATGTGGCTTGATCCATCCCTGAACTTTGAACATCAGGTGGCGAAATTATCGGCCACCTATTACGGCATTCTTAGGATGCTTCGCAAAATCCTCCCTCTTCTTCCCTTCCTTGCAAGAAGGTTGATGGTCCAGGCTCTTATTCTCTCCCGCCTGGACTATGGGAATGCCCTCTATTTAGGAGCCCTCCGAGCTACCACCTCCAAGTTGCAGATAGTTCAAAACTGCGCAGCTCGTATGCTCCACCAGACCCCCTACCGGCATTCGCCAAGCCAGCACTGAAGGCTCTCCATTGGCTGCCAGTATCGGAGAGAATTACATTTACAGCTCTATATATCGCCCACAAGTCCTTTTGGAGGAATGGACTGACAATTAAGCAATCTATTGTCTCCCCTTACTGCCCTAACAGAAGACTTCGTTCGGCCAACCTCCTCCTTGCCTCAGTCCCAAAAATAAAAAAAGTAAGAAGTGGCAGGCGCTCATTTTCTTACAACGCTGCCAAGCTTTGGAACACCCTTCCTCTCCACTTACGTCGGGAGTCCAACCTTCTGTCCTTCCGGAAACTCCTCAAAACTTGGCTTTTCCAAAATTCCTCCTAATCAAGCTGTCTTCTCTGTCCGCTGTTGCTTCTAGCCCTGGGATGCCTCAGGGTAGCTACGCGCTTTATAAGTGTTTTTTCATTAATTTTTATTCATTCATTCATGTAATTTGAGATGTAATCAGTGATATCACTGACCATATCATGAGTGATGTAATATGTGAGGTCATAAGCAGTGCATTGCGGGTGTGTAAGTTATAGTTAGCTCAGGCAACTAAAACTGCTGAATTTCACTGGTTTTGTGAGAGTGAAATCTGAGCCGAACTATAACGTCCTTGTAACGTTTGTTTTTTTCATTGAATTTTTAAGTTTTTTAAAGTTCCAGACTATATCGTCCCTGTAACCTTTGTTGTTTTGAGTGAATTCCTACGGTTTTGATTTCCTAAGTATAACGTCCATGTAACCTTTGCTTTTTTTAGTATATATATATATATATATATATATATATATATATATATATATATATATATATATATATATATATATATATATATATATATATATATATATATATATATACTTGTGCAGATCATGAGTGGACTAGAGTTCCACATTTAGAAAATGGTGAAGCTATAATGCATGAATATTGGTGGCCGTAGGAGCATGGACTCAGAGCTAGACACAAAGTGGTTCCCCAGTGAGGTTAATGTCTGTGTTATGTCTTTTGGAGTACCAGAAGCACGGCTTGGTGAGTGATGCATGCTATTAAAAAAACTCCAGCTTCCAGATTCATTAGGAAACCACTTTAGGGTGATGATGACTGGGATGATGTGTTTGACATTTTTAACTTCTGAAACTAGTCTGAATGTTGTGTTCGTTTTGTAGGCCAAGATGTGAGAGTACCAAAGCTTGTACCACCGTTTTAAAGTCTGAGTAGGGAGGTTTCAACCTCTCGACATTTACCTTGCTGTTGAGTTAATCTGTTCTGAGAATTCTCCAGGGTAATACCTGGTGAGTTTGTGCAGTCACCGGTGTAGGGTTTGCAATCTAGTTAATTCAGTGAGTCCAGCCATGACTGAAAAGAAATCCAACTCTGCGGGGATGGAGGAGATGAGTAAGAACTGTAGACTTGATTTAGATTTCGGCAGATGGGTTACTCCATCACAAACGTGAAGGATATCCCATTCTCTGTATTACACGTGCATTATATCCTATGGCATTTGTAATATGGCAGATGGTATATCCGTTTTGTTTGTGACAGAGTAACCCATCTACCGAACTCTAAATCAATCAGGCCCTAAATGTCTTCCTGAATCTCCACGAGAATAAGTGTGTCCTCTGGGTTTGAGACTTACAGCCATAACTGCATTCCATCAGCATGGTGGTGATACAAGATGTCTGAGGGTCTGAGGGTTTGGGAATGGTCAGAGGTTTCATGTATATATTGAAGAGAGTAGGACAGAAGATGGAGGCACCCCTTGACAAAGGTCTGAGGGATTGGTTCTTAGTTTTATTTGTTGGTATCATTTTTTAAGGTACGATAAAAAACAGCTCGGCGTTGTGCCACTGAAAGCCATTCCCATGTTCAGGGTGTTGTGGCTCGCAGAATGAAATGCCACTGGTTGGTCTCAGAGGATGAGTACACATGAGCCGCAAGTGTCCCAGGTTTGAAGAGTACTCTCTGCGCTGCACCCACTTGTGAATCCTGATTGAAGTTTGTCAAATAGGTTTGATTTTTTAATAAGTTGTTCCATTTGTGACAACATTCAAATAAAATATAAAACACTAACACTATATAAGTCTAGTTTCAAGATGAAAATTATTTATATATTTATGATCAGTTCATATCTATTTCAATAAGATTGTAGGTATTGGATCAGTGAAGAGTGAATGAAGTCTCTGTTATAGTATTAATGAGATCAGTTTAAAGAAAATCTGAAATAGGTCCAGACTGAACTGTCTGCAGTATAGGAGGGTTGAGTGTTTGGTCGTCGGTTTAGGGCAGATGAGAGCCCTACCTTCTGAAATATTTCCTTAATAAATTATGAAAAATGATCACTTCTTTCTTTCTCACGTTAAGTGAATGGCGAAGTCATGGTTGATGTTTCACAAAGTCAAAATGATTTTAAGGACAGATTTTGGCTTGGTCTAGTTAAGCTCTGAAAAGTAGGTCTTTGCCACAAAGATGATTTTCACAGTATGAACAGACTCTCGGCAGATGAATCTGATGTAATGAATTCGGATTTGGCTGAACACTGCTAAATAAACTTAAAGTAGTTCCATATCATGGCAGCATCCTGCAGCTTGACATATAACAGAATTACTCCTCGAGGTATTTTAATTTTCTGATACATTCAATGTGATGCACTATTAACTGAAACAGAATCACTGTTTATGTTTCTGGCACAGTATCTAAAAGTGGTGTCATTGGACCTATGATATGGTTCCCAATAGTTTTTTTTTTTTTTTACAGAAGAGCACGCTGTCTGAAATAGGAATATCTTTTCCTGTGGCACCAACTTTTGCCTACTGTGCATCCATAGTTTTGTGTTGAGCTTTTATCTTGTAGCTACATGCATAATTGTAATCACAGAACAATATCACTCCTCGGTATGCTGTCTCATTCCTGAATTATTGGCACCGAGTATTATTCCCCTTAAGAACTGCTTGTACAAACAGGCTGATCTGTTTGGAAAATTTGCAGCAAAAAGATCTGTTTGATTCCTTTTGTTTTGGGGGGGGGGTGGGAGAGGAGACTTTGGCTGCTTCTATCCACCACCAAAGATGACAGGAGGGGGCGGGGCTGCTCGCTGTGCCTGCTCAGTCAGTGCTCTACTGTCCTGGTATTAAACCTTTTTCCCGGGGATGCTTTTAGTTCCAAGTCTGGCTCTGTCAGCAGACTGGAAATCCAATAAAAATAAAAGATGAAGACCTTGGGAAACAGGCCCAGGTTTATTTTTTTTCCAGGAAACATTAAATGTGAAAAGGGAAATGGTAGCTTCGATTAAGGAAATGTCGATAGGTGATGCAGGAAAACCTTATTAAGTAATAGGATGACACTCTAGAAATCCGAGAATACAGTACAAAGGCTGATGACACACGCTAAATGAGGATAGTCATTGTACCTTGCTCATGATACCATAAAAATCAACAATAAGACGCGTGGAAAGAATGGGGAATACCTTGTGAAATGTGCCTTGGAAAAGAGGGGTTCCTGGGCTCTGTGATCACCCAGGTTTGAATCTATTGAACCCCAACCCAGTCTTTCATCCTTTTGTTGTTGATAAATTAAGCTGAATAACAATGGAAGACGGCTTAAGAGGACCTCTGGCCAATAAGAACAAATGCCCCCAGGTATGTGCACAGCCAGGAGATTTTACATGCGACTGCTAAAATGGCTGCTGCTGTGCTGTTGTGAGGTTGGCTGAAGGTTTAGTGTCTTTTGTACAGTGGTGAAAATGAATGTTACCCACGCTTCTGGGATAAGGAATGCATCTAGAGATCAGCAGATGAGGTCAGTAGGTGCTCATAAGGGAGATGTGTGGGGATAGACCAAAGCAGTGATATGGGTGCCGATGGGATTGTGGGGCTGGAAATGCACAGATAGTGTAATGTTTGGGTTTATCTTTCTTATGTTGGACACACTGCGGAACTTAATTGCTTCTAGGTATGCAACACATTAAGAGGAAATACATTACTGCTGTAGATACAAGCACTGCAACTGGAGGTACAATAGAATACTACTATTTTATAACTGATTAGGTAACCATGTGGATGCAATAGAAGAAATTGTGGCACCTGGTTGTCCTCCTGCATGTAAATTGTAGAGCTCATGGGCATGACCCTTCTTCCAGCAAAAGGAAGGCACTGTCAGTGGTTCACAGGGCTGGTCTAGGTAAGTGGGGAATACAACAGCAAGTAAGCAAACCAGGAAAGTGCTTGTGTATTAAGAATAATTTATAATAGATTCAATTGGTGGGTGATTACTGTAAGGAAATGCCTCTTTTTGCATGTTCACCTCAATATTTTTGGACTGAGGCTGCTGGTTTTTCAACTCAGAGAGTGCTCTGAGCCCTGCTATCTAGACCTCAGTGCCAGTGTTCAAAGTTATGTTAAATTGGATACACCCAATTGGCAAGTACTGACTTACTTGTAAGTCCCTAGTATATGGTAACCCAGGTACCCAGGGCATGTAAGGCAGAATGCAGGACTGCAGCACTGTTTGTGCCCCCCTGCATGTGGCAGAGGCAAAATAGACTCCAGTCTGCCACTGTAGACTGCCAGTGCAGTGGTTTACACTGCTAGTTCGACTTTGCCATTTTACCCAATGGCAAAGCCACCACTTTCCTTAAGGATATCTGCATGTCTACCCGAAGGAAGGCTATGGGGCCCTATGGCAGGGAGCTATATATTATTAAGTAGGACTTATGATTTTCAATATGTCTTAGCAGCAACACTTCCAAATTGTTGTTTTGCTGTGGAAAGGTTAGTAGCCCCGCTGGCTAACACAGGGTTACCGGCTGGCATCTCAGCCTGGCTAACTTCTGAAGGGGATTACCTAACAAGGTTGAGTAAGGTATAAAGTTAGTTGTGCCATTAAATCTGACCAGATGCCCAGGCCAGATTTAAAATCACTATTAAAGT